>JARHVA010007400.1:687500-691430 GCA_037957365.1 Torreya grandis
TCTCGATTTCCATATATCGATTATTATTTTAAAATCAATTTATAGTTGCATACTTATTGGAACACTACTAACTTTATGGTCTATTTTGGATTTTTAGAGGGAATTTAATATGTTATGATCCTTTATTATTACCTAGTTCCTATATTTAGCTGAGTTTTCTAATTCCTATGCTTGGCTTACTTGCAAGATTTCTATGTTTGGCTAAGTTTCATGATTTATGTGCTTGTCTAAATTTATATATTTTCCCTTACCTTGGTTGAATTTAACTGTAAGTGATATGTGATGCGTTATAGACTAATTATTATTGTATGGAGTGTACCCTAGGTGGTGACTATGCCTTGTGTTGGTTCTATGTTATTGTGATGTGATGACTATTGGTTTAGTACCCAACTTGCTCATAACCTCCTCCTTCACCCTATTTGTGAAAACTATCATTCTAGATGATGGTTTGGGGTGGTGAGGGCCACCTAAGGAGAGTTCATAGAGCTGATTCAAAGGTATTGTCCTACTTTTTTTTTGCTACTCTAGTCATGGATGACTTCATGTATAGGTATGATGTATTTGGCAATGTTATTCACCTATTTTTATCTCTTTACTAGCTTAGATGTATATTAATTTCATCATTGCATGATTAGTGGTTATATTTATGATTAATTCCTTTGGGTTTAAGATTAGTTATAGTTGAATCATGGTATATTAATCTTGTGTATGGTTAGGGACTCTTTGAAATTATATAAGTTCAAGATCATGTTGGTGAGTACGATGCATTTTGTTAGAGCTTCCATATACTTTTGAATTCACTCTTAGATATACTTGGGTTTTTACCTTGGTTTTTTAATCAGATGTTATTTATTAGTGACTTATGTTATTCTTAAGTAAACTTGTGTTTTAGTTGATTTGATATTTGTTTACAAATTGTTGATGACATATTAGTGGATTTCATATATTGACACGATATTGGTGAACTGCCTTATTATTCGCACTAAGGAATATATGGTATGTGATGTTGTACATGATTTTATGTGGAATTGATTTTATTATTCTATCTTATCAAACTTAGTTATATACTTCCTTAATTTGAATCATCATGAAGATGTTGATATAAATATTGATAGGCAATGGATTCTATGTAATTAAGTGTCTTAACATTCTTGAGTATTTTGGCTAAAGTCACTAGTAAGTTGGAATCTTAATTTGGTTGGTAACTAATGAAATCTATTTAAATGATACTTTTGTATGTATATGATTCCACTCATTTCCTTATTACATTCATTATAATTTTTCTTGATCTAACATAAGAATATAAACTATTTGTATTTGATTTCCAATTCTATATGGAGTATAGAGACTCCTAGGAGGTTCTAACCTATATGTGGTATTATGAAAGCATAAATATTTTATCTTGGATCAAGTTAATATAATTATGGAAGGATAAGGTAATCTTAAATATCTTACTTATTAAATTAATTGGAATGTTAATTGAGACATTGCCTTGTATATGTGCTTATATAAATGAAGTGAATGAAATTGTATAAGTGATTATCATTTTTGTGTGCTAGATTGGAATATTAAATTCCCCTCATATTGGCAATATTTTCTCATCGATAAGAAATGTCATGGATATGAGATTGGTATGTGTGTACTCTTTGCCACTAGCATGTCTCAACAAACTGGTTCATTTGGAACCATTGCATGCTCGAATGATATATATAAATGTGTGTGTGTGTGTGTGTGTGTGTGTCTGTGTGTGTGTGTGTGTGTGTGTGTGTGTGTGTGTGTGTGTGTGTGTGTGTGCGTGTGTGTGTGCACATATACATATACATACATATATATTCATACACACACATGCACACCCACACACACACACACACACAACATGTTTGTGTGTGTGTGTGTGTGTGTGGGTGTGCATGTGTGTGTATGAATATATATGTATGTATATGTATATGTGCACACACACACGCACACACACACACACACACACACACACACACACACACACACACACACACACACACACACACACACACACACACACACACACACACACACACACACACACACACACATGTTGTGTGTGTGTGTGTGTGTGTGGGTGTGCATGTGTGTGTATGAATATATATGTATGTATATGTATATGTGCACACACACACACACACACACACACACACACACACACACACACACACACAACATGTGTGTGTGTGTGTGTGTGTGTGTGTGTGTGTGTGTGTGTGTGTGTGTGTGTGTGTGTGTGTGTGTGTGTGTGTGTGTGTGTGTGTGTGTGTGTGTGTGTGTGTGTGTGTGTGTGTGTGATGGGCATAGGAGGAGCATGTTATTCCTTCCCATTGACATAACATAGTAAGGTGTTGTATGAAGTGAGTTTATTCATTTAAGAATTCCTTAGGAAGAATATAAGGCTCATGTTGTAAAAAGTTAATCATGTGCACTAAATTATTGATTATAGGATTGGTTAAAATGATAATGTGAGTGTGTAAATTCATTGGGATAATATGTATTTTCTACCTTAAATAATAGTTAATAAAATAATCAATATTAATCATTATACATGTGTAGGTTGCCATGTACTTAAGGTGTATAAATTTTTCTACCCATCATTGATTGGTCTATTGAATTCGCTATTACCTATTGGAGGATGTATTAAATCATGATGGTTGCTTCATCCATGTACTTGAACCATCGAAATCATGCTTAATAATTGATTGAAATCATTCTTTAAGGACTTTTATCCATTTTGGTATATTCAGGAGCCTTAGCTTAATCCATTTACACTTTATTTATATTGGGTTAATATGTGGGTTTAACATGTTGAATACCTTGCTTGGTTGCCATTAAGGATGTTGTTCTCCAAGTTTCCATATCATATATTTTTATGATCTCTAATGACTCAGAGTGTTATGATTAACCTTTCTAACTGTGCATACATGGGTACATTACATGTGTATCACTTACTTTATAAAGTGAGGCTTAGGTCTGTTATGCATCCATTGTGTACTATGATATACAACTTCAAAAAAAATTAGGTTGTTTCATAAAAATGAAGAGAGAGAGAGAGAGAGAGAGAGAGAGAGAGAGAGAGACATCCATTTTTAGTGGTGTGATTTGACAAAATGTTTCAAGTGGACCACATTAGAGTCTAGTGACATTTAATCTATTGTTGTAATTTTTTAAGATGTAACAAGCCATAATTTGTTGGTCCACCCTTCAATTATTTTACACATTAATTTACTTATTAATATGAGATTTGGGATTATACAATCCTTCCAACCAAAGGGATTACACTATTTTTCAAATTGAGACTTGATCACTCTCAATTCACCATAGATTTAACATTTATCTAAATTCCTCAATAAGGGGGTAAACACTTCTCCATTTTTGAATTATATAGAAATTAGCTTGTTGTTAAGCATGGGATATATTGAGAGAGGGGGGGGTGAATCAGTGTATCATATCTTATAAATATTTTACTTAATCAAAATCCACTTAACCATACATTCAAGATCTAAAATAAAATTGAAATAATATACACCACATCAGAGAGAGAGAGAGAGAGAGAGAGAGAGAGAGAGAGAGAGAGAGAGAGAGAGAGAGAGAGAGAGAGAGAGAGAGATCCATTTTTAGTGGTGTGATTTGAAAAAATGTTTCAAGTGGACCACATTAGAGTCCAGTGACATTTAATCTATTGTTGTAATTTTTTAAGATGTAACAAGCCATAATTGGTTGGTACACCCCTTCAATTATTTTACACATTACTTTACATATTAATATGAGATTTGGATTATACAATCCTTCCAACCAAAGGGATTACACTATTTTTCAAATTGAGACTTGATCACTCTCAATTCACCATAGATTTAACATTTATCTAAATTCCTCAATAAGGGGGTAAACACTTCTCCATTTTTGAAT
>JARHVA010007401.1:0-202500 GCA_037957365.1 Torreya grandis
GAGAGAGAGAGAGAGAGAGAGAGGTGGAAAAATAATTGGTGGCTGAGTGGGTACTTGATCAACAAGGGGGTTGGTTCTTCCTAATAAGTTGGTGCTTGTTAAAAATAAGTAGGTACTTGGTGAATTTGGGTTGGTTCTCCTTGATGGGTTGGTGCTCAGATAAATATTGATTAAAATTTATATAGGACTATTTATCTAGTATTTTTTATAGTGGGTTTTATCACCCCTGAGGGTTTCTAACTTATGATGTGTTATGGTTGTTTATGCATTTCTTTTCTTGATTAATGTTTTATTCATGCTTATGTATATTGGTTTAATATTTATTAATGAATGGTAATGAATTAATAATTAAGTTAAATTAAAATAGTATTAAGGACATTGATTCACCTCCCTCTTAGTGATTCTGCTTCCAACACAATAGTCTAGATATGGAACTTAACAAGGTAGCTATGGACTCCAACAAAAAATCTATAGACCTTAATAAGGTAGCTACCCAAAAACAAAGCTACAGACCATAATAGGGTAACTAAAAACTCCAAAAACAAATTTACAAACCTTAAAAGGATAGCTATAGACTTTAATAGCCCAATTATAGGCTTTAATAAGATAGCTATAGATTTTGAGAGTCTAGTTATGGACTTTGATAGTCCAGATACAAACTTCAACAAGGAAGCTCCAGACATGAATAGAAGAGATGCAAAAGCATCTAGGTAGATGAAGAGAAGATAAAAAGGTTTTAGGTCTGATAAAAGTTTTTTAGATCATTATAGGAAGGTCAATAATAAGGGAGAGTGTTAAAATATGATATTCTTCTTTCCTTCCTACCTACATAGATCTACACTTAGTAGTTGTAGCCACCAAACAAATTTATTGTAGTAGTGTTTATATTTGAAAATTCTTGAATCCTTCAATTTGGAGAAAGAGTTTGTGGAGTTGAGAATTTTTTTTAATCATTTAGTTTATATGGGACAAAAAACTATATATGAGATTCTCGATCATGAGAAAAATGTATATAGGCTAAAAAAGCACTGTATGGGATAAAACAAGCCCCCAAGAGCATGGTACATATTTATAGACTTGTACTTATTGAGAAATGTCTTTAGTAAAAGTTTTAGTGAGCCCACACTCTACATAAAAGTAAGAAAAGGTGATATTTTGATTGTAGTTTTATATGTAGATGGTTTAATATTCACCAAAAATGTAAATCAATCAATAAGAGAATTCAAAATAGCCATGAAGTTGTTTGAAATGACTAATTTAGGTTTATTCAAGTACTTTCTTAGGATAGAAGTCAATTAATTGGATAGTGGACTAGTTATATGCCAATATAAGTATGTAAAGGATGTATTCAAGAGATTTAATATGTTGGATAGCAAGCCAATATCTATACTAGCTGAGATAAGATTGAATTTGTGTAAAGATGATTGTAACAATAATATTGACCTTACACTATTCAATAGCTTAGTGGGAATCCCAATGTATTTGACTACAACTATATTAGACATTATGTATGCAATCAACCTCATATCTAGATTCATGAAAATACCAAAAGAGACACATTGGCAAGCAAGTATAAAGATATTAAGGTACTAAATGGAATAAGAGACTATGGAGTTCTATATACAATAGAAGATGAGTTTCATCTAGTGGGATACATAGATAGTGATTGGGCTGATTGTCTTGATAACTAAAAGAGAACTTTAAGGTAAGTATTTTATATTGGGTTATGAGACATATCTTGAGTTTCAAAGAAATAACCTATAGTTTCAGTTTCCATATCTGAAGTGGAGTACATAGTAGCCAATGCAATAGCATGCTAATCTATATAGTTAAGAAGGATACTTTTAGATATTCATGAGGAGAATTAAAGAGATTCTATGGTATTTTGTGATAATATCTCCTTCATATCATTATCAAATTACCCCATCTTCCATATTAGGATTAAACACATTGCAATCAAGTATTACTTCATTTGAAAATTAGCTAAAAATCATGTAATAGAGCTTAGTTTGTGAAAGTCATATCAATAGATAGATGATATATTTATTAATATTTTAACAAAGGATAATTTTATACACTTAATAGGAGGGTTAGGGGTCATTAATGTAGCAACATTGGGCCTACTAGGTTTTATGTTGGCCCCATATTCCTACAACCCAACTATAAACTTCAATAGTCTAACTATAGACCTTAACAAGGTAGTTATGGAATTTAATAGCAAAGATACATAACTTAATAGGGTAGCTACATATTCCAATAATAAATATATATACCTTAACATGTAATTTGTGGACTCCAATAACAAATATAGCTATAGGCTTTAATAGTCAGGCTACAAAACTTAGTAGGGAAGTTATAGACATCGACAATATAGCTATAGAATTTGATCATTTGGCTATGAAATTTGATATTATAGATATATACTTTAGAAAGGTATCTCTAAACATGAACAAAAGAGATGCAAAATCATCTAGGAAGATGAAGAGAAACTATATATAAGTTTTAAAGGCTGATTGATTGACTAATTGGGTGGCTAATTGTGTGACTAATTGGGTTTCCAAGTAAATCTAACATTAGGAATATTCATTTATGCCTTAATATCCTTGATTAATGACATTATAATCCATCCTTTTAGTTTATTACATACACATTTTTAACTTATATTGCTTTCCCTAAGCATCTTTACTACATAAATGCACTATTTATCATTTACTTTATTTCTCCTTATCCACCATTACTGAATAAAAATTGCATTTCTTGAATATAATCAAACTATATAGGTTTTACATTAATCAACATGCTAAGACACATATTTATAAGAATGAGAAGGGGTAGACATGATGCAAAATAAAGACATGTGGATGGGTCGAATCTAAGTCATGGTGTACATGAGATAAATGGTGGTGTGCCATGTGTTTTCTTTATATAAGGGCTCAAATTTGATAGGTGTTTAATTGTCATAAGAAACATGACCTATTACACATCAAATTTAGAACCCAATGAGATGTTTATGTGATAAATTGCATTGAATTATATATTCATGATTTGTAGAGACTTAGTTTATGAAATTGGTATGTAGAGATGAGCTCAAACCTAAATAAAATAAAGAATTAGTTTTTGAACAAGTCTTAAATAATTGATTCACATTAATAAATATATTTACATTCCCATTGAAGGTGTTTTATTTATTCTTTCTGAATATCTCTGCACATTCACTCATATAGGCATAACTCAACTATCCCCCACAATCCACATTTATATCAAATCCATTACAATTACCTTTACAATCAACATGGAAGGTATTACAAGGCACTTCAAGGTATCTCCTAGGAGATACCTTGAAATAAAATTCCAATTGTGTGCATGTTCAAGGTATCTACTAGGAGACCCCTTGAAGGTACTTAAGGCCCTTTAAGGTATCCCCTTAGAGATACCTTGAAATAAAATTCCAATCATGTGAATATTAAAGGTATCTACTAAGAGAACCCTTGAAGGTAATACAAGACCCTTTAAGGTATATCCTAGAATATACATGGGAATTTTAGTACCTTCAATGATACCTTGAGGGTACCTCCTAAGAGGTACCTTTCAAAAATGCATAAGGGTACCTTTTAAGGTATTACAAGGCCCATAAAGATATCTCTTACGAGATAAATTAAAATAAAATTCTAATCATGTGCATGTTCAAGGTATTTACTAGGAGACCCATTGAAGGTACTACAAGACCTTTCAAGGTATCTCCTAGGAGATACCTTGAAGGGCCTTGTAGTACATTCAAGGTTACCTTAATTCACGTTTGAAAGGTATCTCCTAGGATATATCTTATACCTTTAAAACATTCATTAGGGTAAACTTGAAGGTAATAAAAAACCTTCAAGCTATTTCATTAGAGATACCTCGAAAGAAAATTCTAATTATGTGTAGGTTCAAGGTATGTTAGTAGAATTTCCTAGAATTTATCCAAAACATGCTAATTACATGGATATATTGCACAAAAATAAGTGAAAAATAATCATAATAGTATGAGCGACTTTAAAAATATTCAATTATATACACAACAACAAATATAAAGATAAACTAGCATGTTAATAATTATGGAACATAAACAACATAATACAAGATAGAATAAGCTAAAACAAAATAGAGTAAACACTGTGTACTAGGCATAACTAAAATAATCTTAGAAAAAAACATAATAAAACTAGTCTATTAATCTCTACCACACATCGAAAACATATTCCATTACATCAGATCATGATACATAGGTTTTTACATGGATCTATCTCTTCACATTCCAGCCTTATGGCATACAAAATGAAATACTCTTTAAATTATTATATCTATCACTTGGATAACAAGCCCAAATACATCCAAAAGATCATATAGATGATAAAATGATACCATGTAAATATGTGTCCATAAATTATACTCTTGTGATTTTATGAGGCCCTACTCCATGTACAACACTTTCTTGGACTTAAATTGTTATTTCATAACAAGAAAAAATCTAAAATATGATCTTGGCTAAAGTTGATAAATATTAACCTTTCCCAAAAGGGGGATTAATCACTCTAGGTGTCATTTACCAATTGTAACCCTTTATGCACTAATTATCCACCCTTTCAAGTTTTCAACCAAGCAACATTTTTGCCTACCCCGCATTTCTAGTTTTCCATTGACTAGCTTAACTAGGGGGTCATCCTGGCTAGGTGTTTTCAACCAACCTATACCCACTCCTAATGTTTATGACTATGTTACAAAGTATAATTTTTTTATTAAACTAAAAAAATTGAACTACACATCTACCTTTTATGGATGTGGTGCCAAAGTTTGACCAAATGCTTATGTAGGTTGTGGTTTCTTATATTACACCTTTGTATCCATATTTCTCTTTTAAAAAATTTCTTAGAGATCCTATAGTGGAATGAAATTAGGTTATTTTATAATATGCATAATAGTTAGTTTAACCTATGAGAGATCACACTTGAGACTTTTCCCAATTATCAAGTACTTCTTGCACCATGGTGAGCAAAATGTGTAGTGTAATATAAATGACTCTAAAATTTTGCACATCTTCTATGATGGTAAGGAAGGCTCTATCATTTAACAACTTAATATAGATATATAACATAATATAATCCAACCTATCTATAGTCTTTTGGGATTGAATAGTCATAAATGTGTTTTGTATTGTCTCATTCTGCCAGACCTAGAACTTCTTCATCATGGTATCCCTAGTGTCTAAAAACTATTGAAATGCATTTGTCAATTTTTATCTAGTATTCATTTGATCACTAATTATATTTTTAGATTTATCTACCATTGTGAACTCTAGTTTCAAAGTAACCAAGCATTTTTCAAGGTGTTGTCTCTAATTAAGAATTCCTTGGGTTATATCCTTAGCCTAATGTGTAGCAATATCCAAGACTTGTACATATTACTTTAGTAGTTCACAAATTCCTTACATTTTAGGATGGATAGCCTACCCTTAGGTGTTTAGTGTGATTAATTTCTATACACTAACCCAATCCTTTGTTAGTTGATTTAGTAATTTAGAGAGTTGTTTGTCCTTAAACATTACTTGATCACTAAGGAATTATATAACAAGAGTAGGAAAAGTAGAATTGATGGGCTACCTAGCCTTAGTAATTTGATTTTTTACTTCTAATTTATCCTTGTGTAGTAAAAAAACATTATGTTCCAAGTTTGAAGCCTTTTGCATAATGAATTTTAAGAATGCAGTTGTTCCTTATATTTTATTTAATAATGGTAGCTATGAAACATCCAAAGATGTCTCCATGGAAGTGGGAGTAAGCATGGTAGATGTGGTTATGACTGTGTTAAGATCTAGCATCAATTGAGCAAATGGAAGTAAGAAAGTGATGTGATTAGATGATGTTGTAGGGACATCCCATAACCATTGGGTAGAGGGATGAGACTTTAATAGTAAAGTACTCTCTGGTGCACCTGATTAGGTTGCATCCTTGTGGGATATTGTGTGTTCTATTTTTTGAATTTTCTTTAGCTTCCTTTTTTTTAATTTATGCCTCAGATTTAGATTAAGCCTTGGCTATGGACTCAACATTAATTTAGGTTGCCTCTTTGTCCTTGGATCTATCCACAATTTTAGCCTTAGATTTGGCACCAATCTTCACTTTAGCTTTGGCATAAACCTTAGATTTTTCCTTGGATGATTGCACCTTTGCTTCATGTTTGGCTTCCTCCTCCTTTTGGTGCTATCATTTGGACTATTTATTCTCTCACCTCTTGTTCTATTTGATTTTGTTCCATAGATTCCACCTATTTATCCTTGTATTCTACCTCTTCCTAATCCTTTCCCTTATCCTCTAATTTTTTTATTTTTTTTGTTGAACCTCTTCTTCCTCATCTTATCTATACATATCCTCCACTTCTTTTTCTCTCTTCCTTTTTGCCTCTACATCCTTGAATTTCTTTCTCTCATATTGAGCTTCTTCTACCTTCTTTTCCAAACCTCATATTCTTCAAACTTTTTTTTCTATTCTTCCTCCTTAGCATGTTGTTTGTCTTGTTATTATTGTGCAGCTTCCTATTATGCACATTGGGCTTCCTACATAGCTACTTATTCCATGGCCTCTTTCTTCTTTTTATTCTTATTTGGTTTTCTCTATTTATTCTCTTTTTTTTTTGTAACCTCCTCCTTAAGAGCTATGGTATCTTACAAAACTTTCATTTATTTTTCTAGATCCAACACAGTGGTATTTAGAGGTCCCTCTATTATATCTACATCATCTTTTTCCATATCATAATGTGAATTCTCCAAATATTTGGATTACATAACCACACCTCTGTGTACAAAAATATTTCTAGACTTGATGGGAGGGACAATTGTATCCTTGTATCTCCTCTTGCCCCTAGAATTTACCTAATGGGAATTAATTGTTAAGGATAGCTCTATGAAATATAATATACACTCTTTCATGGTGGTTGAAGGCCTAACATATATGTACATTATTTGAAAATAAGTGGCTATAATTGGATCCCTTGCTTTGGTGGATATACTTTCTATACAGACAATGAACTAGCTATTGGATCTATTTGGATTTTTTTTCATCAAGTTCATGTTGAGCTTCTTCTTGAACTATAATATCAAAAATAATATGTGGATGGGGTTTAAAAATGTTAACTCAAAGGTATCTACTTACCTTATTACACACTTGGCAAGTGCACACTGATTTCTAAAAAAAAAAAATTCCTTCACCTCCTCCTTATCATATACCTCTTAGTTGATGTCTTTGATTGTGAATTGAAAAACTTCTTATTCATTAACCCATAACTTTAAAATATCACACTCATAATATATCCTTGGAATATGTGGGTTATCCAACTAAGGCTTGGTTTTCCTTGATCTCTTTTTGGATGGTGGTGGTAAGTCTCTCAGATCAAGTCCCTTTTGTTTGATTTTTCCTTATTATGGTGGACTTGAATACTATTATGGTGAGGCATGTGGTTATGCAACTAGATGTGGTTATTCTTACTCTTACCTAGGTTGTTGTGCACTTTAAAGGCTAGTTTAAATAGGCTATACTAACCTCATGAATATGGTTCTCTACCTTCATACTTCATCTTGTTATTCAACCATTGTGATGAAAATGGAAATGGAGTCATAGTTAGTGTGGCCAACTCATGCACCTTAATTTGAATACCATTATATAACTTAGTTACCAATTCATGTTGCCCTAAATAATGTATGACATCCTATGGAATTTAAGGGTATGACCTGATCAAATCTAGAGCCTCAAGCCACCATGTGATAGACCACCCTAGTTGCTCATAATATTTCCCTATCTTATTCCAAGTGATTCTTGTGAGGGAAATAGTAAGAAAAGAGTCTATAGTAACATTAACTTAGCCTAGTGGTGACTTACATTGGGTGAAGCATAATAACAAAACCAAAAACTAATATTATAAAATTTGTGAGTTATTTGAAATTACCTTTTTGATATTAGTGGTAAGTTTAGATGTGAGAAACTTATTCAAAGTAAAGTTTTAATTAAAATGTATCATGCAATACATAATGTCAATTAATCCTTTTTTTTTCCTACATGGCCTATTTCATTGTCTGCCAAAACCTCTTTGTTATACACTCTACCAGAATGTGCATTATAATGTCCTAAGTAGAGAAAATTATGGTTCTTCTACCTAACCTATTAGGAAAATTCTCTTAAACAACTTAAATAATTATTAGTGTGGTGGACTTGTAAGGTAATAAGGATTTTTCATGATTTAGGAGGCCTATGGATCTCTCCATGGTTTACACATTGATCCAGATGGTGATATCTTTGGAAAAATGAATAGACCCTTGATTATATTTGATTAATAATGTCTACATGGAATAATCTAGTTTCCTAAATGTAGGTAACTTGATTAACCTCTCTACATTGGAACCTTGAAGTGGATGTTGAAGTGTAAGATATCTTTCTTGTACACCTAGTTGTGTTGTTGGGGTGAAGAAAGTAACTTTGGCCATTTACACATAGTCAAAGGGATCTAAGTTATTGTATTTGGTTTTTTAAATACCTATATAAATCCCCATTTATTATGTATATGCATTTATGAGTGGGATCAACAATTGGGTCCTATCCATGGCTATACTTGTAATTTATGTTGTTTGATTACTTTGTTCTACCAAAATCTAGGTCTTGATTTTTGCACACATGAGTATATCAAGAGAAGATAGTAGAATAATTTTATTCACAAAAGTATATAATGTTTTAGAATCATTCATTCCCTTCCTTTTATAGATTTTGATGCCCAATTTTCTCTTGCCAACCTCTTTAAATACATTGACTACATGTGCATGAGTGATCTTCCTCATCTTTATATTTTGTCTTTGATAGTAACCTTTTTGTCTTCTAAATATTTAATCTACACCATATCATGTGTTTGATTTGACCCTATGTCACTTCATCTAGCCACTTTGTTTAATAAATCCACCTATCATGTCCCAACTTGATATGCCTTGAACAAGATACAATATTTTTAAATACTTCATCATTAAAGGTCTTACATGACTATTAGTGGTCCTTATACCATACTTGTATTATCACCACTACTTTCTTAGACTTAATTGAGATCAACGTAGTTACATCTATCTATCTTTGATGATCTATCACTCGAATGTGATTTCACCTTTTGATCATAACCTCTTTTTGGAAGTTGTGATTGGAGACTATAAATAGACTCTAAAAGCATTCTAACCTAACAAAATAAAAAAGCAAAACAAAAACACAACATTAAATACCTAGTGTCAGTCAACACCCACTCAAATTTTTTGCATATTGATAGAGATTAAAGGTAGTAATGCTTAATCTTATAACCATTTATATGTCTTGGCAATATGGTTCCATGTAAATATTTTAGCATAATGGTACCCTATTATGATACTTCTTTAATAATGTAGGGTCATTTCCATCTAGTGCGCATATTCCTTGGAAATGCTTTGAAATAACTATTATATAATAACACTACCTATTCTAGATTAAAAAATTTAGATCATAAGTTATGATCATTCCATGCCTTTTGACATAGATTATTAATCTAATGTATCTAATAATCCCTTTGTTGATTCTCATCCATCTTAGTTAAATAGATCAATCTTTATTTTACTAGCTCATGGTCACCAAGTCACATAATCATTAAAACACATAAACAACATACAATATACTCCATAGGCATAGCTTCTTTAAGACCATATACCATTTGAAATGGATTGAATCATGTATCCATCTTAGATTATGTGTTTTATGCCCATATGATTGTAGGATGGGTTAACTCCAAGTCATGGTGTACCACAAGGACAAACAGTGGTGTGTTACATGTTTTCCTTGTAAAATGAATCAAATTTGACAAGCACTTAAATGTCACATCAACCATGATCTGGTACAAATCAAATTTGGGACCCAATCAAATGTTTATGTTACCAATTTATGCATTAATGATTTATAGAGACTCAATGTGTGAAATTGGTCTATAGAGATGAGATAAAACCCTAAATGAAAAGGAGAATTAGTGTTCAAAAAAGTCTTAAAATAATCAATTCACCATTAATGAATATAAATTTCATTTCCACTAAAGGTGTTTTATTTATTATTTATGAATATCTCTACATATTCACTTGTATAGCCATAACTCAATTGTCCCTCGCATGCCATGATTATATCAAATCCCTTGTAATAACCTTTGAACATTGAGGGTATTACAAGGCCCTTCAAGGTATCCCCTAGGAGATACTTTGAATGAAAATTCCAATCATGTGCATGTTTAAGGTATCTTCTAGGATAAACCTTAAAGTTACTACAAGAACCTTCAAGTTAACTCCTAGAATATACCTTGAAGGGTATTATATTAACTTCAAGGGTACCTTGAAAGTATCTCCTAGGAGATACATTTCAAACATGTATAAGTTTATCCTTAAAGGTATTACAAGGCCCTTTAAGGTATCTCCTAGGAAATGCCATGAAAGAAAATTATAATCATGTGTATGATTAAGGTATCTACTAGGAGACACCTTGAAGGTATTACAAGTCCCTTCAAGGTATCTCCTAAGAGATACATTGAAAGAAAATTCCAATCATATGCATGTTCAATGTATCTGCTACGAGAACCCTTAAAGTGCATTATAGTACCTTTAAGGGTACCTTGAAGTTATATCCTAAGTAATACCTTTAAATCATACATAAGGGTACCCTTAAAGGTAGTACAATGCACTTTAAGGTATCTCCCAAAATCTAAATTATCTTAACAAGATCTTTCCATAAATAGTCACTAAAATCTATCAACTATAATTGCTATTACATATTCTTCATTAATAGAACTTAACTAAAAAAAAATATTAAAAATTCTATTGCATTTATCAAATAGCTAAGATACCATATTAATGACAACAAATATAATATACCACTATACAAAATAAACTTGTAAAACAACCTGAAGGATTTTTTTACTATATTTGATTTGAAAATTTCTCCTCTTTGATTAAAGAGGGTAATACACTTTTTATATGCTTGGGATGGGGCCAACCTCATCTGTCAAGTAAAGTTGAAGTAATACTCAACATCTAATTAGAGACAAAAAAAGGTTACAACATGAAATATTCCCAAACAAGGCTTGTAGTTATTAGAGGGGGTCCATATGAGGTGGAAGCTATAAATGGTGGAACTTATGTACTATTAAATGTTATAACTCTTGTAGTTGAAAATGAAATGATTACCACTGTAGTTAAATTTGGTGTCATAATGTGGGATGTCATTAAGGGGAGCATTGCAACTATAATATGAGTTGTAGTTGGAGCAATGGTTGAAATTGAAATTGCTAGTGGGGTGACCATGAATGTCATGGCCTACTTGCTCACCTAAATTTAGAGGTAGAGAGTATGGGTAGCCTAGAAGTTAATTTCTTATTTTTAAATTTTTTCTAGGACCAACCTAGGTAGATACATAAGGTAGGCTCTAGTCTCCTCTATCCTGATTATGGTATAGTCAACATAGAGCCAATAATCCCCCATCTTGTCTATGATCCTCCCAATTTGATCTAAGAGCTTGGGCATATATTTACCATAGATTTAATGTAATACCATTGGGTATAAGGTCTCAATAATCTTGGTCATGTTCCTCCTACACCTATGAATGTGGAGGATGTTGAGCCTTTCACATATCCTGCTCTTTTGGTACTCTTTAGAAGGCTCTTAAGGTTTATTAAAAGATGAATGGATGGTTCTAATTATAGCATCCACCATATATGAAATCATATAGAAGTTGTGATCTAGGGAGTTTTTTAGATTTCTTATTGTGTTTATGATGTTAGAATTGATGATTTACCCTATGGAAATTATCCTTTTGGAGGTGATAATAAGTTGAGTAGGGGAATCCACACCTCATTGACATAAGTCATTTTGGGGAAATTATAGATATAATTTAATAGGGCCATGACAATTCTGAATTTGAGTTATAAAGTGGCTATGGGGATAGAAAAAATAAGGCCTCTAATTACAAAAGTACTAGGGTCATTGGCCCATTCTTGTAGCTTAGTGGATATGTTATTTACATGTATCTAGATATTCACTAAGGTTTAGTCATATTCTATCTCAAGGGTAGGTAGCCTATATTACCTTTTGAATTATCTTCCACTATGGTCGGCCACTGGTATGTTTTTTTTGGCAAAAGTGTAAGATTTTTCCAAAAAAAATACCATTTATAAATAAATCAAACAATATGTTGATGCAGAGCATTACCTCAGGTTTAGCTATGGTGTTATGTAGATCCATTATCTTGATTGATAATAGTTCATATAGGTATCCCCATGAGAATGTAGAGAGTTATTCCCCTAGATTTTAAGGTTTAGCCTGGTCAACTTCTTCCCAAATTGCAGAGAAGTGCTTTAATTTTTGTTTAAGGTAGCTTCATCAAACACTATGTCAATATATTTTGTTGGTCCTACAATTAAATATAAAGATGGAGAAGGTGAACTTTGAGATGAAGAGGCCATGGTTATGTGATTGTGAAAATTTTGGTTCATAAGGGTTCAAAATCAATCTTGAAATTTGTTAGTTTGATGGCAATATGACTATAATTAGATCTAAAAAATGAATAAATTTCCTTTGGATTCATTGGATTCACTTAATTAAATGTAAAATTGTTTAATTTCTGTTAATTATTGGTGTCAACGGCTTTAGCTCCTTGATTTTATTTTTTATATTTGAATTTCACTTGACTCACAAGATGGTGACACTTTTATCATGTCAAACTCATGGTATGGTGAAAATTTAATCAAGTCAAACTCATATGATGGTGTCACTTTAAAGATCATACCAAGTCACTTGCTCGAGAGATTTCATATAATGACTTTTAGTGAGCCAGTCTCTAGGTGATCAAGATGATGATGTTTAACATGATCTCACTTTCATGATTACCCAAGGATTTCATATATTAATTTCAATCTATTAGTCTCTAGGTAAACAGTATGGAGACACTTGTCATAATATCGAAGAGTCACTTGCTTGGTGAATTTGAGATATTTTTTGAGTGTTTAAATTTCATGGGTTCATGGGCACATTTAACATGTCTTTGAATACTGAAAAATGAAGTATTAAGATTACATTTTTTTTGGGGATCCAATTGAATTGGTGGATGCCACATGGTATATCTCGATGAGTTGGTAATCACCCAAGGAAATAATGAAAAAGTGTTAGACCTCCTATATAAAACAAAAGGCAAACATGTATAAGGGTAACTTGAAGGTGTATCCTTGGAGATACTTATAAAAAATACATGAGGGTATCCTTGAATGTATTACAAGGCCATTCAGGGTATCACCTAGTATTGACTTCAAACATACCTTGAAGGGCATTTTAATATCTTTAAGGGTACCCTTATGCATGTTTGAAAGGTATCTCTTAGGAGATAGCTTAAAACTCTTGGGTTTACCATAGAGGTTTAAATCACATACAAGATCCCAAAATATAAATATGTTTTAATTTTTATATTTGAATTTCACCTAACTCATGGGATGGTGACACTTTGCAAGATCACATTGAGTCACTTGCCTGGGAGATTTTGTATAATGCCTTTTGTAGAGTCAATCTCTATGTGAATAGGATGATGAAAATTTTCATGATCTCACTTCCCCACTTTCCCAAGGATTTCAAGACATTAAGTTAAATCTTTAATTCTTTAGGTAAATGGGATAGAGACACTTGGCATAATCTTAGAGAATCACTCACTTAGGGAACTTGGAATATTTTTCTAGTGTTGAAATGTTGTGAGTCCATGGGAGCATGTGACCTACCCTTGATTATTAAAAAGTGAAGTCTTAATATTAATTTGTTTATTTTTGGTGGCTCTAAGTGAGTGGGCAGATGCCACATGACATATCCTGATGAGTTGTTAAGTGCCTAAGGGAAAGAATGAAAAATTATCAGACCTATTGTATAAAATAAAAGGTGAACATGCATAATGGTAACTTGAAGGTGCCTCCCTATATATACCTTTAAAACATGGATAAGGGTACCATTGAAGTTATTTCAAGGCCCTTAAATGTATCACCCAATATTACCTTCAAATAGACCTTGAAGGGCCTTGTAATACCTTTAAGACTACCTTTATGCATGTTAGAAGTTATATACTAAGAGATAACTTCACAATCTTGGGTTCACCATAGAGGTTTGAATCACATATAGGATCCCAAAATATAAGTAGCTAATCATTTCCATAATTTTACTCGAAACCACCATTGTTCAATATCATTTTGTATATTAATAAAATACATGGTTGAATTCTAACTTAAATAGCTATTTTTCTTTATGTGGCTATTCCACTCTTATACATGTTTGAAAGGTATCTCCCAGGAGATATCTTCAAATTAGAATGAAATGAGGACTAAAGTATATAGTAAATGATACTAAAAGCTATTATTTTTTGGATTGACATAAATTATGTCATTAAAAAAAAGAGTTATACATTACCTTTTTTAATATTTTTAGGTTTTAACATATCTCCATACTTATGTTATGGTATAAATAGAGATTTATCTACTACATATAGGTATAAATTGGACTGATTATTTAAATAACCTGATCAACAACTCTTCTCATGTATTTTGAAAATATCCATGCTAAAAAATCATACATCAATGCCTTTCCAATGTGGAGACTATGTTTCTCTCATAAATAATGGTAAGATAACTGGTGAAGTAAGGATACACAAAGTTCTAGGTCTAGATGTTAACTCTCTAGAATCCATAAATCTCACTTCAACATGCCACGATGAGGAAATATGTATTTAAAGTGTAATTGTTAATATGACTAAAAATGTTGATCCTAATCTACCATTTCAATTTCCTATAAATTTTATGGATAATTTGAGGGATGTAGTTCATAGTTTTACTATATGGAGCACAGGAATGATGCAACATGTCACAGATAAGTTTTCTATATAGAATGGCATGGAAGAAAGATAAAATAATTTCAGTTCAATTCTTCATATACAACCATTATAACAAGAAAACCTTGGCTTGGACTCATTGGTCTGATATAGCAATGATCCTACTACACATCATAACTTAAAAGATAATTTTATTAGGGAAAGGGTAAATTTTTTTCACAAATTCACAATTCTTCGAAATGATGAAAAATTTACTTTTGGTTATGTTAAATTTGCACAACCAGGGGAGATTTTTTATTGGATTCCTATCCCAATGTTAGAAACTAAACTGGGAATTTACATAAGGCATGTTCTACAACATTGTGAGACTTATAATACAGAGGTAACTAGAAAATATATCATTAGATGGTCTTCTAAAAAGATAGTGGACATTGAATGTAGAGAAATGAATCTACCATACATGATACCAAATGAGAAATAAATTGGAAACATTTGGGAAGTAGTGGATACTAAATTCATTCCTTACATGACATTCTTAGTGTAAATGCATCCAAAAAAATTAGTTTATGCCTACAACTACTCAAGCTGAAAATGAAATCATCCAAACACTTCACTCAACCAAGTGGAGTTTGATGAAAGCATAGATAGTGAGACCATAATGTTGAGAAGTGTTTTTATTGATGTCAAGGTTGATGTCATTGATGTCAAGGTACATCTGGTAAAGATGCAAGGTGAGTGGTATTTGAGGTATGAGCTTGTGATCTTGATGTGATAAGTTGAGTTTTTTGAGCTTTGTCTTCTGTGTTGGTTGATGTCAAGGTGTATATATATGGGCTTAGGTCAGAATAAAGTTATTAGTGTTGTCATTGAAGGTTCTTATGAAGCTATGATGATATGTAGGTCTGTAAGAGTGTTGTCGAGAGCAAGGTCAGTTGGTAATGAGTTGTCTTAAGAATATTGGAAATGTGTTATTGTATGAGAGAAGTAATATGATTGTGTAATGAGTTTTTTTATGTCATCTTGAGTGATATCATTGAGGTAAATATGTTTGAGAATATTTAAGGTGTCTTGGGAAGCCTAGTATAGACCTTGTGAGAAGGTATCTATAGGTAGCATGGTGAAGTGAGTGAGATTAGGCAAGTGATAAGTTTTTTGGCATTGTATGGGCTTGTGAGTTCAGTGTATAACACTTCATAAGTGTTGTAAGGTGGGTCTTTGAGGGTAAGGCATTCTATCTTTGTTTTTACTTAGACCTTGCCTAGCCTAATAAGGTATCATGATCTATTATTAGGGAATGTGAAGGATGTTTGGTAGTGTTTAAGCATGATATAGTTTTTATGGCATGAGAGTGAGATGTTGAGCATGATAGTGAGGTGTTGACATAATGAAAAGAGGCATGAAGGTTAGTTTAAGGCCTAGTAAGGTATGAAGACTATGGTGTAGAGAGAGAACCCTAATGGGGTATCAAGATCAGTTTCTAATTCAAGTGTGAGTATGTGATAATTTACAAAGGTGACTCAAATTTTTTTAGGCATGTGCATGAATTTTGAGGTTCTAGTTTGCAAGACAAGGCATGAAAAGTTGTTTAGAAATCTCTCGAGTACTTAGAATGAAGGGTTCTCAACATAAGAATGGTTTTCTTGTATTCATCAGCTCATCAAACCTTTACATGGGAACCTAAGTAATTCATGGTATATGTTAAATGGTCCTAGATCAAAATTATAGGCATTTATTTTTTGATTGATGGGATATGCTTTATGAATGATTATTAAGAGTGGAAATTGGTTTAAACCCTCTTAAAACCCTATTGAAGATCCAATGTTGAAAATGTTACTAAAAAATGCTTAAGATGAATTGAATTTATTAGGTAATATATTGGATATTGTAGTGGATTCACCCAAGTACCTCTAAGTGGTATTGGATAGAGAGAGGAGAGATAAATGTTTAGTTATATGCTTATTTCTAAAGAAGTTATTGTATTAGACAAAGTTTTAAAATGATTGGATGGAGAAGGTAGAGACTCTTATTATATGCACATGGTGGTTTTTGGATTGGTTATATTCATTAAGTGTCTTTTTTTGCTAATCCAAGTAGGCTAGTCACTAATAGGCCTAATAGAGCAAATTGTGCAAAACTTAAGAAGTAATGAGAAGTTGGTTCTATGTGTGTTTTCAAGGTATATTGATGGATTAAAGTTTGTGGATTTGTTTTTCATGACTTATAAGTCATTTACATGTCTTGGATGAGTTTTAAAGATAGTGTAATTGGTGAAAATGATTAATCCAAAATGGCTTGTTTAACTCAGTGAGGTCTCTATGTAGTGAGGTTAATAAATTGGACTGTAAGACCAATAGTTGACACTTTACCATATGATGTTTATTGTTGACCAAATTTGACCCAACAAGTCAAATTGGGGCCCCTATAGGTAAAAAATTGACTTTAGATGTTTATAGGGGGCTTAATATTTTATAACAGGGTGTATTATAGGTCATTTAGTGTGATTTTATGCTATATTAACCTTGGTCAATTAGCCTTTTAGTCCACTTATCATTTTAAGTCATTTTGAGGTCAAAAAGGGGCATTAAATGAGTTGTATAGCCTCTTAAGGTAGTGTTAAGGTGTAATAAGGGTGATGCCACATGACATGTGTCATATTATGACTTAATCAACTATTGGTAACTTAAAATGGTAGGTTCTTCAGAAGGAAGAGTAGTTTTTTGGGAAAAGATAAGAGTTTGGCACTTGTACAACCCATGGGGAAGTGTGCCACATGAGATAAGATCATGGAATGTCTCTTCATATTACCCAATCTCAAATACATGATTTAAATTCTTTATAAGTGTTAAAATTGGGTTAAAACCATTTTTCTCATTTTTCATCCTTCTAGGCACACAAAACCAGTCTTTAGGTTTGTACTTGGTATGGTCATTAGGAGAAATTCCATGTCAAAGACATTTGGGAGGAGAAATTAAAATTAGAGAAATTAATTTCCATAATAATATTTTGAATAATGGTGGCTTGTGCTTTATGAACCATCCTCATGAGGTTGACTATGTTTTTTTGCTTGTTATTTATTGCACTCTATAGGTATTGTTCCATTTTGGGAAAGTTCATACAAACTAGTTATTAAAGTTTATTCTAGATGATGTTGGTTTCCTTCTATAATTCTCTCCATGTTTGGTTTATCATTTTAAGGTGTTTTTATATGATAATCATCTTAAGTTGTAAGAGGGAGCACTTTTCTATGCAACAAACAATTTTTTCACCATTTTCAAGATTTTTTTGTTTTGATGGTGGTTTTGGAGGATGAATAAATTTTGGTTTACATGATTAAAATGTTATCTTGATCACCTTCACCTCTCAATCTCTTTTCCCAAGGCAAATAATCATGTAATTATAGTCATATGCAATATTTTCAGTTAGGAAACCATGAGCATGCTTACCTATAGGTGTTTGGGAGAAGAAAACCATGTGGAAACTAGGAGCATAGATTTTTAAATCCATTTAGAGGTTTTTAAAATTAATTTGGAGGTATTGGAATAGCTTTTAAAATATTTTAAGGATAAATAATACTCATTATACACACTTTCATATAATACCTACATACCTTTCAAGGTGCACCTACAGGGGTTTCCATGATGATGCCATGATATGATGAGAGCCTTAGTAGTGGTGTAAAAATATTTGAGGCATGAAGAGTGAATTTATAAGTGTTTATAATGGTTCACAATAAAGTAATATTGGTTCAAAATAAAATAAATAGTCAAAACAATGCACATTGTCCATCTTTGTATATACTGTCTGTAGACTTGACAATGACCACCTACATGTTTTGTTGGTAAAGAACTAAGGGAATTTGATGAATGGATTTGCAAAATTTGGAATCTATATTTAAGGCATATAAATTGGTGTAAAATCATGGTAGACATGTTAATAATGCTATAGTGGCATATTGAGATAGGGATCAACTTCAAATTATGATGACTAAGTTTTGAGACCAAAATCCTAAATGAAGAAAATAGAGGTCCAAGAGTGTTTTATGGATATCATACAAAAGGTTGTAATAGTTTTTAAATAATACAATTAATTGGTCTTGTATCCTTATCATATGAAAATATCCCTAAAAAATGAGTTCAAGAGATTTAGTGGAAGGTAGAAGTTTGAGGGCCAAAATTTTGTTTTATACACTAAACTTAGTTAGTGTTATCTATAAGTCTACACCATAATAGACCTTTTCATCCTAGTTGGTAGTATAAAACCATGTTTCATGATGGAATATTTTTACATGGTTTAAGATATAATTCATGATTTAAAAGGAAACTCAAGGAAAATGATGCATTGTATTTTGCTTCTATACACACCTTCAATTTATAGATAGGCCTAGTGAGCACCTACAGCTAGCCAAGGGTAAAGTTTGAAAGGATGTTTATTTCATGAGAACACATAAAATAATGAACCTAAAGCATGATGTGAACCTTATAAAATAAATTATACCATGACATAAAGGCTATTGTTTTTATTTTTTATCATGGAAACATCTTCAGATGTCCCTCTTTTGGAAATGAGACCTATAACCAATTATAATGGTAGAGAGAGACAATGAACATAAAAGGTGATGATTCTTAGGTTGGTTTTGTCCAGAATAGGAGTGAATAGATAAAAAAAATTATTAAATGAGATTAAAACCTTAAATGAGGTTTTTTATCACTACATTCAATGTCCAATTATGTAAAGCCACCTACAGGGGTTACCTTTGAAGAGGAAACATAAACATGTAGTCAGACTACCTGATGATTCATTTTGTGGACAAGCCAACTTAAAGGTGTGAGATGAGCATGGGAATAAATTAAATAAGTGATGGTATAATTTTTGAAGGTTTTTATACCCTTTTCTCAAGTCTAAATCATACAAATCTACCTACAAGTATGGTGCCAATAGGTAAAACATAGTCAAAAGTAGTACTCAGCCTTGACTAGGAAAGGTATGGGGAGGGATATGTGGGATTTTAAAGTATTTTGAAGACATAAATCAAATTAATTATGGTAATAATAACCTCATAAAACTATAATAATCATATATATAATAGAGAAAGAGCACTAATAATTCATAACATAGTCCATTCCCTGAATCATGCACACAGTCTGTCATAAAAGTAGGTATGTTTTAGATTTTTGAGCTATTTGAAGGTATAAAAACCAAAAAAGGACTTAATTTTGTAGATAAAATCATATAAACATAAATAATATAATAAAATGATCATTATTTTCTGATTAAAAATGGGAGTGCCCTCTATTTTGTCTTAGATAAAGGGCACTCCCCTTAGGTGCAAACCCTAGCAGTTTTGGAAATGGAGATGAAAGGGTGAACTAGGAGCTGGTTTAACCTTCCAATAAGGTGTAGGAATATTTTAAAAACCTATAAAATCATCTGATACCAATCACATAATGATGGATCTAAACAATATGGCCTAGACCCTCAAAGTTGTAGTCAAACCTACTTGGGCAAGGTTAGGCCTAAAAGCCAAAAAGAGAGTCATTTTTACTTACACCTTGAGATGATCATTATAAAATATTGAAAAATGTTTTTGGGGTCATTAAATATGTTTATAAGCTATTGGATTTAAGTATAATCATTAAAAAATCATTTTGGGCTTTAAGGTGCATACATGCTTACTAAGCATGACTAGGCCTAAAGTTCAAATGAAGGACCGACTTCCTTTCCAACCTTGGTAGAGAATTAAAATGAATTTTTTAATGTTATAAGGGTCTTAATATAGGTAATAAATCTTTTATAAGTCTAATAATCCATAAACATTCCATTTTTGGCCCAAAAGGAACATCAAGCATGTGTAAGTTGGAGAAGAGAGCTCAATAGGTCAAGTTTAGATGTTCATATATTTTAGGAGGATTTTAATGGAATATAAAGATATTTAGGGATGTTATTAAGGGTATTAAAGAAAATTTTATGGATTTTTTTTTAAATTCCAATGTCAGGGATTTATAAATAAAGCTTAAGGATAGAAACTACCTAAAACCCTTGTAAACCCTCAGTCAAGACCTGATGGAGGAAATAGAGTTGGATATCTGATCTAATGGTCTAGTTTGACTAGAATGATGATTAAAATTTGTATAATATTATCTCAATATTATCCCTATCCTTTTTTACTATATAAAATTATACAAACATGGTACAAAATAGGGTGATTTTGATTATTTTATCTATTTATAGGATACAAGAGGTTTCATGAGATGAAATCAAGTTTGGGGGGAATATTAGGACTTTAAAAACTCACTAGGGACATAATTCCTTATAAAATCATCTAAGTGTTAAAGCAAACAACTTCATCTTAGCCAATCAAAATTGGCTTAGTGAATATAATGGTGAGAAGGGTAAAAACTTAAAGTGTGAGAATTTTTAAGGTGTACCTAATGTTATCTATGTCCATGGAGAGTATTTAAACTTGTCACCCACTCACTCCCATTTATTTTCGTGAAAACATGATGCCTTTTTGGGGGCCCAGTGTGTAGGGTGCATGAAAGAGGAGTTTTTTAGGACTACATATGATGATGGCTCATTCCTAGATGATTCTACATGACCATGCCTACAACCAATTCATGTAGATGCATGTATAATATCCTTACCATTAATTCTAATTATTATACCTATCACTAATTAGTTTTGGGACTTTCAAATAGGTCCAAATTATGAAGGCAATTTTTTGAGCTAGAATGAAGAGTTTCATACCACTTTTCATTCATTTTATGACTTGGATGGACACTTATTCTTCATAAACTTACATGGTTCATCCCAAATTCTCTTATAATTCACAATTAGATCCTTTTCTTAGCTTGAAAAGTGTCCTTTTGACCCTTGGAATTCTCTCTTTTCCTCTCTCTCTTAAGTTCTATAAGAACTATCCATTTTGGCAATTGCAACTTATACTCCACTTGAGTATGGTGAATCCCTACTCATTTGCATACAATATAATCAATAAGACTATTTATTTTTAACTCTTCATGATTTTTATATTGTGTTGTACTTGGATGATGGATCTTTCTTAGTGAAGACTATATATTCCTTAGCATGGTGTCTCATTCTTTCACCCTATTTATAGTTGGAAAGCTTCTTCTTGTAGGGCATGTGAAGTGTTTTAGGAACTATCAAGGTTAAATGAGTTAGTATATTTAATAATTTAATTTAAGTCCTCTTTTCTAGTCTTTTTAGCCTAAACATTCATCCATAACCTCATAATGTAATATTGATGTGAGAAGAAGTAGATTGGAGAAGTGTATATCTAGTTATTCTCTTGGTTTCATGTGTAACATGTAGTTGGTTGAAATTCATCAATATATTTGGTGAATAACCTCCCTTAGGATAGTTTTTTTAAGTTATATCTCTCTATTTCCACCCCCAAAGTTTAGGTATAGTAGTGATCCAAAGTGGTACATCTAGGGAGCTAGCCCTTTCTAGATATTCACCTTATCCTTAGGCTACCCACAAGCCTAGAGGTGTTTCAATTATGCCACTTGGATGAGGAGAGATTATATAACTCCTCAAAGAGTGAAAATACAAGTGAAAATAGTTTTTGGCATGCTCAATGGGGATCTTGGTCCAAGAGGTTGAAAGATTTTTTGGTTTTGTCTTTCAATAATTAGCCTTTAGAGGCATCTATCCAAGCATCAATGGTGACTCTAAAGTTATATCAGTTGGTTTAGTAGCCTAGGTTATCCTTAAAATATTTTTGGTGACATTTTAATTTGTGTTATTTCTTTTAATGAGGTTTCATGGCTAATTTTAGTGTTGAGTTTTGTTTTACACAAGTTGGTGAGGTATATCTAGCTTATAGCATTCTTAATTAGCCTTTGTATGATTCCTATCAGCCTTGGTGTGATTATTACTAGTACTATAGATAGCCTATAACCCATTATCAACATGATCCTTATCATAACTATAAAAATCCTTATCATTACCCTTATAAATCCTATAACCAACCTCCTCAATATCTTGCTTCTCCTAGTCAACCTAGCCACTTCTCAACTCCATCCATTTCCACCTTCAATCAAACTCTTTTGGGGTATGAGAAGTATATGTTAAGTTGATACACTAATGGTACATGGTAAATATGTTATTATTAATTTCATTAATCAATTGAGAGATACATTAAAGATATTAAAAAGAGAGTGGGCACCTATTGAGAGAGCCAATTGGTAAAGGTTCACAAGTGAGATGCTAGATGTGAGTGGCCTAGTTTCTTCCTTAGAGGATAGGTTAAGAATTAATGAAAGGTAGTCTCAAAAAATATATCAAACTTCATTTCCACTTCCAAAATATTATTATCAATCCTATTTGACCACTATTCATGAGCCCAATCAAGATTATCAAAGTCATTCTTTTTCCCATCAGTTGGAAGAGAGTTGAAAAGAGAAACATTATTTTTGAATATAATATTGATAGGTAGATTGAGTTGGTAAATAAAAATTTTAATCAGTCCATGTTAGAAGAAAATTAAGTGGAATTAAATCCCTCATTTTCCTCTCCCATTACATACCCACTTCAAGAGAAGACCTCTAGATATGAGATTCCAAGTTGGAGACAAGGTGGAAAATCTAAGCCTATGGAGATCCTAAGTTTCTTGAATACTTCATCCACCCCTCAAGTTACATCACAACCTAAATAAAAGACTCATAATCCTAAAATCATAATATGGAATAAGATAATGGATTCATGGGGAAAGAAAGATGATCAAGGCCTTGATAAAGAGTGTGAAGTTGAGAAATTACTTGATTCTATGCAAGCCCCTCCCACCCTTCCTCAAGAAACTTGTTATCCTCTATATGAGCCCTATTTTAATATTTATACTCATGATTATGCCTATCAACTTCAAGATATAATTTTACAAGATAATCTATCCAATAAAATTGAAGATTTAGAGTCAAGGATGAAATTGCTAAGTCAAGGTGTGATGGAAGGTTTAGAGCCAAAAGAATATCATATGCTTAAACACACCCCATCTAATCCTCCTCAATAGATTCATAAATATAAAATAGATGTAAATGAATTAATTTTCAAATGGAAGGAATAAAACCAAGCTATTTTATCCCATTTTATACCTCCCCTTCCTTAAGATCTTCCAAAAGAATCCCCTACACTTCACTCTCAATCTAGTTTTTAATTCTATGTGCCACCTCCACCAACTAGTTCATCTTGTCCTCATCCTATCATCCTTTGACTTAATGGACATATGGTATGTGAAACTAAAGAGGATTAGTTTTTTAATAAAAGTTTATAACTCTTTCTTGAAGAAGACATACCTCCTTGGTAGCCTCATTGGGCTAGGTCACATGATTTTAAGATGCCTAGTCTTGGCATCACCATGAAGGAGAAAGAGATGGAAGATATTGAAACCCTTGAATAAGACTCTAAATATGATGAAAATGTTTTATATGATCACCTCCAACATGAAAATTAATATGATATTAAGGATGGAGAATAATTTTAAGTCATCCCCAAAGAGGTGGTAGTCCTAGAAGAATCTCTTGAAACCAAGGTAGAAGTTGTTGCTCTTGAATATGATCCAATACCTCAACCTAATCTTGAATCACTATCAAATGCATTAGAGCTTGAATAAAACCATCTTGATGACCTCATATATCAAGAAGATAAGATTAGGAGGTAGTGGTTCTAAATGATAAAGAGGACAAAGATGATTGGTATCTGCAAATGAAGCTCTTTCAAGATCTTCAAGACCTTTGCCAAATTGAGAGCCAAGTACATGACAAGGTGAAGAAATATTCTTCCATGGAATATAATGACTCGGATTGGGTAGAGTATGCAAATATTCTTGATGATCTAGAATAACTTACAGCTGAGAAGAAACCCAATCTTATTGAGAGCACTATAGAGATAAAAAAAGGTATGCCTTGTTGAACCACCATTGGAGATTGTAATTGAGGATCTATATGAGAAAGTTGAGGATGTTTTGATGCAAGAAGATTTCATTTCCATATGAAACCTATTTTGAGATGCCTAGTTCTCATTGAATGTCATGTCAATGAAGTTGGCAAACATCATGAAAAAGTTGGAGGCATCAATGCTAAAGGACAAAAGGCTACATGTATCAATAAATCCTTCATGTCATGAAGAAATAAGAGTTTAAAAATTCACCTTTGATCCAAGAGGGAGTTTTAATCTCATGTTATTTATTTTTTGAGTTAGTTTGATTAGTTTGGTGCGTGTGTTCCATAAGTGCTCATGAGGCACATGTGTGTTTGCTTTTACTTTGTGTGTGCCTTTCATTTTGTGTGGTTGAGGTAGTCATTGGTCTTGTCTTGATAAAATATTGATTTCAAAGTCCTCTTTTTATGTATTATACTTTAAATTAATCCCTAATCCTAATGGACTAATAAGGCTACTAGTCTAGTTAGTATAACAGGCATACTACCCCTATGAGTCATCAATTTGTTGACCAAATTTGACCCTACAAGTTAAATTAGGGACCCTATAGGTAAAAAATTGACTTGAAAGGTTTATATGGAGTTTAATATTTTATCATGGGGTGTATTATAGGTCATTTAATGTTTTTTCATGCTATATTAACCTTGGTGAATTAGTCTTTTTATCCATTTATCATTATGAGTCATTTTGAGGTAAAAAAGGGGCATTAAAAGAGTTTTATGGACTCTTAAGGAATTTTTAAGGTGTAATAAGGGTGATTTAATGTGACATGTGTCCTATTATGCATTAATCAACTGTTGGTAACTAAAAGTGGTTGGTTCTTTAGAAGAAAGAGCAATTTTCTTGGGAAAAGAGAAGAACTCAACACTTGTACGACCCACAAGGAAGTATTATATGTGGAATAAGATCATGGAATGTCTCTTAAGATTCCAAAATCTCAAATACATGTTTTAAATGCTCTAAAAGTGTCTAAATTGGGTTAAAATTGTTCTACTTCATTTTCACCCTTTTAGGCACATAAAACTAGTCTTTCGGTTTACACTTGCTACAGTCATAAGGAGAACTTAAAGGTAAAAAAAATATAGGAGGTGAAATTACATGTAGATACCTTAATTTACATAATAAAATTTTTAATAATTGTGGACTATGATTTATGAACCATCCTCATGAAGTTGATTGTGTTTTTTTACTCGCTATTTCATGCACCCTATAGGTTTTGTTACATTTTGGGCAAGTCCATACAAACTGATTACTAAACTTGATTTAAAATTATTTTGGTTTACTTATATGATTATATCCATGTTTTTTTAATTATTTCATGTTTTTTTTATATTCTAATCATCTTAAGTTGTAGGAGGGAACACTTTTCTATGTAACAGGTAGTTTTTTCACCATTTACAAGATTTTATTATTTTGATGGTGGCCTTAAAGGATGAATATATTTGGTTTACATGATTAAAATTTTATCTTGATCATTCACATATAAATATTTTTTCTTGAGGCAACTCTTCATGGAATTATAGTCATATGCAACATTTTTAGTTAGGCGATAATGAACATGCTGACCTACAGGTGTTTGGGAGAAGAAAACCACATGGAAACTATGAACACAACTTTTTGAATCCATTTAAAGGTTCTTAAAATTCATTTTGAGGTATTGGTATAGGATTAAAACTCATTTAAGGCTAAATAATACCCATTGTACACACTTGCATATACTGCTTGCATACCTTTCAAGGTACACCTACAAGGGTTTCCATGATGATCTCATGATATGATGAGAGCCTTATTAGTGGTTTTAAAATATTTGAGGCATGAAGAGTGAATTTTGAATTATTTATATTGGTTCACAACTCAGGAAATAGTCAAAGCAATGCACATTGCCCATCTTTGTATTTACTGTCTGTAGACTTGATAATGTCCATGATAGAGAATAGAGGGCATTTGATGAAGGAAAGTGAACAAGTTGTAAAATTTCTTAAATTCATAGAAATTGGTGTATAATCATGGTATACATGTTCAGAATTATATATTAGCATATTGAGATAGGGATCAACTTCAAATGATAATGACTGAGTTTTGAGACCAAATTCCAAATCTAAGAAAATAGAGGTCCAAGAGTGTTTTGTGAATATCATACAACAAGGTTGCAATAGCTTTTAAGGATTCCTAATGGCTTGGTATTTTATCCTTATAATATTAAAATATACCTAAAAATAACGAGGTCAATATATTTAGTGGAAGGTATAAGTTTGAGGACCCAAATTTATATTTTTATACACTAAACTCATTTATTGTTATCTACAGGTCAGCCATAATAGACCTTTTCATCCAAGTTGGTAGTATGAAACCATGTTTAATGATGGAATAGTTTTACATGGTTTAAGATGGAATTAATGATTTAAAATTAAATTAAAGGATAATTATGCATTGTTTTTTTCTTCCATACACACCTTCAATCCATACACATGCCTCGTGAGGACCTATATCTAGCCAAGGGTAAAGCTTGAAATGATGTTTCTTTCGTGATAACCTAGATCATAGTGGACATAAAGCATGATGTGAACCTATTAAAATAAATTATACCACGATGGAAAGGATAGTGTGTTATGTTTTTATCAGATAAACATCTTCATATGTCCCTCATTTGGAAATGAGCACCTACAACCAACTATAATGGCAGAGAGAGATAGTGAACATAAAAGGTGATGACTCTTAGGTTGGTTATATATAAAAGAAGATTGAATAGGTGAAAATATTTTTTTAATGAACTTAAAAAATTTAATGAGGTTTTTTATCACTATATTCAAGGTCAAATTATCCAAATCCACCTATAGGGGTTACCCTTGAAGAGGAAACACAAAAATACAATCAGACTACCTATGATTCATTTAGTGGACAAGCCAACTTCAAAGTGTGAATGAGCATGGGAATAAATTAAATAAGTGATGAAATAATTTTTAAATTTTTTCATACCTTTTTATCAAGTATAAATCATACAAATATACCTATAACTATGGTGCCAATAGGTAAAACATAGTTAGAAGTAGGACTTAGCCTTAACTAGGCAAGGTATGGGGAAGGATATGTGGGATTTTTAAGTATTTTTTAAACATAAATCACATTAATTATGGTTAAAATAACCTCATAAAAATCTCAAAATTATATATTTAATAGATAAAGAGATATAATAATGCATAACATAGTCCATTCTTTGAATCATGCACATAGTCTATGATAAAAGCAGGTTTGTTTTGGGTTTTTGATCTTTTTGAGGGTCTAAAAACCTAACCAATGAATGAATTTTTTTATATAATATCCTAAAAAAATATATAATCTACTAAAATTATCATTATTATCTAAAAAAATAATGGAGTGCCCTTTGTTTTGTCTTAGACAAAGGGCACTCCCCTTAGGTGCAAACCCTAGCAGTTTTAGAAATGGAGATGAAAGGGTGAACTAGGAATTTTTTAACCTTATAAGAATGTTTATGAAGATTTTAAAAACCTATAAAATAATAATATACCAAAAATATAAGGATGGAGATAAAAAATATGGCCTATACCCTCAAAGGTGTAGTCAAACCTACTTGGGTAGGGTTAGGCCTATAAGCTAAAAAGATAGTCATTGTTACTTCCACCTTGAGATGATAATTATAACTTGTTGAAAAATGTTTTTGGGGTCATTAAAGATAATTATAAGTTATTTTATATAGTTAAAATCATCAAAAACTCATTTTGGGATTTAAGGTATAGATAAACCTACTAAGCATGACTAGGCCTAAAGTTCAAATGAGGGGCCAACTTCCTTTCCAACCTTTGAAAAGCATTAAATTTAATTTTTTAATGTTATTAGGGTATTAATATAGGTAATTAATCTTTTATAATTTATATAAACCACAAATAAGCCATTTTTGGCCCAAAAGCAACATCAGGCCTATGCATGTTGGAGAAGATAGCTCGATAGGTCAAGTTTAGATGATCATATCTTTCAAAAGGATTTGCATGGAATAAAAAGGAGTTTGGGTATGTTAATAGGGGTCTTGAATAATATTTTTGTGGAATTTTTTGTAAATTCAAATTTTAGGGCTTTATGAACAAAGCTCAAGGATAAAAACTACTTAAAACCCTTGCAAACCCTTAATCAAGATCTGATGGAGGAAATGGAGTTAGATAACTACTATAATGGACTGATTTTATTATGATGATGATTATAAATTATATAATACTCTCTCAATATCATACCCATCCTTTTATATTGCATAGAGTTATATGAACATGGTATAAAATAGGGTACTTTTGACTATTTTTTATGTTTTTTAGGATATAAGAGGTTTCAAGAGATTCAATCAATTTTGAGGGGAATATTAGGAATGTTACCAAATAAATATGTAAATATAATTCCTTGTAAAAACTTATAAGTGTTTAAAAAATAGCTTCATCTCAACCAATCAAAACTGACATAGTGAACATAATGGTAAGAAGGGTGAAAACTTCAAGTGTGAGCCTTTTTAAGGTGTCCTTGATGATTCTAAGGATATGGAGGGTCTTGAAACATGTCATACACTCCCTCCCATGGATTTTAATGGAAAAAATACCTTTTTTGGGGCTAGGTTTTCAAGGTGCATGAAGGAGTTTTTTTGGACTCTAGATGATGATGGCTCATTCCCAAATGATATCAGATGACCAGGCCTACAACCAATGCATGGAGAGGAATGTATGGTATCCTTAAAATTAATTCCAATAATCATACCTATCCCTAATTATTTTTTGGATGTTGAAATAGGTTCAAATCATGAAGGTATTTTTCTAAACTAGAATGAGGAGTTTCATGCCACTTTTCATGAGTTTTATGACTTGGATGGAAACTTGTGCTTCATGACCTTGCATGGTTCATCCCAAATCCTCTTCTGATGCACAAGTAAATATTTTTATCATCTAAAAAATTATCATTTTGACCTTTTTACTTCTCTCTTCTCCTCTCTCTCTTATGTTCAATAGGAACTAGCCATTTTGTCCATTGTAACTTATGCTCCACCTAAGTATAATGAGGCCCTACTCATTTGTATACCATTTAATTAATAAATCTACTAATTTTTACCTCTTAATTACTGTTATAATTTTTTTTAATTATATGAATGATATTTCTTAGTGAATACTATAGATTCTTTAGCATGTTGTCTCATTCTTTCACCCTATTTGTAGTTAGAAAGCTTCTTTTTGTAGGGCATGTGAAGTGTTTTAGGAAGTGTCAAGGTTGAGTGAGTTAGTCTATTCAATAGTGTCATTAAAATAATATTTTATAGTCATCCTAACTTAAAAATTAATCATAACCTCATAATTTAATATTTATGGGAGATGATTCATATTGGAGAAGTGTATGTTTGGTTAGTCTCTTGGTTTCATGTGTAATATGTAGCTAGTTGGAAGTCATCAATCTATTTGGTGTATCACCTTCCTTAGGATATTTTTATTTTATTTATCTCTTTCCCTTCACCCCAAAATATTAGGTTTATTATTGATCCAAAGTGGTACATCAAGGGAACTAGCCCTATCTAGATATTCACCTCATCCTTAGGCTACCCACAAGCCTAGAGGTGTTTCAATTTTTCCACTTGGATGAGGAGAAATGAGACATATAATTAAAGGTATAAAATATAAGTGATGAAATTTATATTTAAATATGTTATGGATATGTTATAGAATTATTTTCATGCATTGGAATTCTTTTAAAGTCCCTATACATGTGTTATAAGGTTAATGTTTCGTGACTATGTTTTAATAGTCTTGGTAGTTTTGAGTAAGTGGAAATGATAAAAAGTTATATTTGAGTGTAATTTAATTAAATATTCATGTAATTTATTACATGATATGTTTTTTTTGGATTTAAAGTCGTGTTCATGCATTGGAAAATGTTGTAATTCATTGTATGAGGTTGAAAAGTTGAAGCCAAAAATGCCTTGGCTGGTTTAAGCAAGATTATGTGAGATAAGGTCAAAAGATTGGTTTAAAAGACCAATTTTTTATATTAGAGATTATGTTTTTATTTTATTGAGAATCATTGAAATTTTATTTTCATGTGTTGGATGTCAAGTAGTTTCATGATTGGTTTTTGATAGTTCTGGTAGTTCTAAGTGAGCATACTAAAGATATGAGTTTAAGTTTTTTTTCCATAAGTTTAAGTGTTTCAATAATATTTTAGTGACCTTTGTGTCATATAAATTATGTATAATTTATTTATTTTCATGTTTATGTGATTAAATGATGTTTTATCTTCAGTTGTTCAAGACAAACTTTTCTATGTGTTCAAAGGCCTAATGAGAACAATGCTAATGGAGTGTTTCAAGTGGTGGATGGACCTAAAAGGTGTAATATTGATCAAATGATGTTTTATAAGGTATATTTTATTTCTATATGATATTTTCCTTCCATTTTTGTAGTTTGAAAGTGTTCTAAGTAAGGTAAAGTGTAACGTGTGTCTAAAAAAGGCATATTAGATCTCCATAAGGCCTAAAGGATGATAAGGCCTAATGAAGGTGTGGATAAATAATTTGTGTGAATTATTATTGTTGATAAAATGTGTTAATATATATTTAATTCCCAATATAATTTTTTAAGTGATTGTGTCTGACTAAGAGGTGTGTGTTCATAAGTTATGTATATAAACAAGGTATATTAGGCCTATTTGGGCTAGTTAGATGATTGGACTGAGGACTAAATGAGATATAATATACTTAAGTGGTAGGAGGTATTACATACCATCATAAGATATTATAATGACTATCATTAATATATAATAATAAGTATGAGTATGAAGATCGGGATCATATGACCTAATTAGTCTTGAGGTGACATAGTTGAGCTAAGAGGCCTATAAGGTAGTTTGAGAGGGATGAGAGTGTGAATAGATGAAGATGTTTTCATCATATGTTGGTAGATAAATATAGTGTTTTAAATTTGATTAAATCAATTATGTTTCTAAGTTGGTGTTGGTTCATCTAGGGGGTTGGTTCCTTCTTGCAAGTGGGTGCTTGTTAAAGCCTAGTCAAATGGGTGTTTGGCTAATTGGGGTTAGTGCTCCATGTGGAGTTGGTGCTTCAATAAGTTTTGTTTTTATATTATATGAATTTAGTCCATTTGCATAAATAATTAGGTTTATTTACTTTTGAGGGTTTCCCACATATGATATGTGTTCTTGTATTTCATGTTCATATCTATGGTTACATATGCTTTGATTGATCTATATGTTTGTATGAATGGCTCATGAATGTTAAGTGGAATTGAATGAATGTTTTGAAGACTGATTCATTCACCCCTCAATCATTTTTATTCCAACATATAATAATGTATGTAGATAAATATTGTACCAAAAATGTTTTCAGCCATGATTGTCATTTGAGGTGCTAAAATCTACAAGGATAAAGTTACTTGATTCTACCACAACATATAAGAGATAACATGTCTTGGATGCCCTTTATTTGAGTTTTTTTAAGAAAAAATACCATTTATTTTCAATTTATAGAGATATATTTCAAATCTTGGCTTCAAATATATGGATTGAAGATAAGTATCTTTTTTTACATTCAAAATTGTCACAAAAATGGGGAATAAAATGAATTCCATGTAGGGAGGTTTCAAAAAAGTTACAAAAGAAGACAATGGTAGATAAATATTTATTGGACCAATTGGTGGATGATTTTGTAGATGTTTCTCCATGACTAACATGCTAGGTAGATATAGATAACTCATAAGAAAATGTTTGACATCTTCTAACATCTTTCACTAAATAATTTATGAGGCACCACATTAATGTACAACTAACAGATATGGAATATGAGACAATATCCTAGACAAAATTCAATAACATGTGGAGAAATAATTTTCATGATGTGACCATTTCTATGTTTGATGACTTATGTAGGTGTAAAACATGCATCTTGTTGACTCAACAAAAATGATCTAGGTCCCTCTCTAGAGATCAATAAGATCATATTGATTAAGAATTCATGATGCACTCAAATCAGATCCTTTTTGAAAGCCAAATGTATTACACACATAAATAAATGTCAGATAAAAACCCTAGAGAATGCCTTAGTGTCATTCATTACAAGGTGGAATGTCAAAAAACATTTGTGCTAAGGATAATGACAAAAATCAAAATAGTTACTGATAGAATAATAGAGTTGTCAATGGTATGGGTTATAACAAATGGTCATGGTGTAGGTGGATATGGGATTTTTTTTACCATATATTGTTGTAGGTTCTAACTTTACTATCATCTCATTGAACAATTTCTTTAAGGAAATGGAAACAACAATGCCATATACTTATAAATCTTTACTATATAAACTTGGATCATCAAAATATCCATTATATGATGTATTTTTGCCTAATAACTTCTACCTTGAATGCAAGAAACACATAGACGAAGCATAATCAATTGGTGCCTTCAAGAAAATTGATTCTAGGTTATACCTTCAACTAAACAACTATTATGGGGATAATAAGAATAGGTTCTTCCTTCCATCCATAATTATTATTTTTAAAAAAATGAACTTATATAGAATTAATATTACATTTACAAATTTAAAAATCATGATTTTTGTATAGGTTTGTGTTGAAATATTTATCTCTCCTTGTATAGAAAGGTGTTTTCCTTTATGTCAAGGTTGGATTTATCCCTATAAGACATAGCCATGAGGACATTGATGGCACATTTGGAAACCTATATGAATGTATAAAGAGGAAAAATGTATGGAGTGTGGCAGAGATGATAGATAGTTATAGGACATTTGAAAATACAAGAAACTTCACACCATATTTGATTGAATAATGATGTAGATCATACATGATGTCTATCTCTTTCTAGGATTTATATCAATCATGTAATCTTAAGACTATGTTTCATTGCTTTTTACTAAAGCTTCCTTATTCAATCTGCATACAAAAAATTGAAGTTTCCCTTGGAAAAATAATAAAATGGTCAAGAAGAATTTTTGAGATGTTGGTGAGTTGGTGAATAGTCAAAGAGGTAATATAGATCCTAATAAAAATACTAAAAAAAATGGAACCATAATGTCATTAGGTAAGGTTTAATCTCTTGTATGATGACAACCCTTGAATAAGGAGTGTGCAAAGTGTAAACCAAGTTGTGTAGATAAAAGAGTTTAGACTTGGAAGTGTTGAAATTAGTTTTTGACTAAAAACAAAGGACTAATAAGACATTATTAGACAATATTGAAAGCAAATATAAAGAACTATGTGAAGTTTGATAGTCATTGCATGAGGAATTGATTTAAGAAGGCACTACTAAAGGAATGTTGTTTTAAAATAAGGTTGAGCAAGGAAATTAGGTATATGCTCTACATAAAATACGTAGTAGATTTCAAAGACTATGTTAATATTTAATAGCTAAAGGGAAGAAGCAAAATAATAGGTTTTAAAAAGGGTCAATACTTTATTCTACAAATGGATCAAGGTTAGCCCACTATGCACTGAAAAAAATATTTAAGAGATAAAAATTGGTCACCCCTCCTAATTTCATTATGGGAAAAAAAATAAAATGGTGATCCAAATGTTCCAAAAGTTAATCCAAAAAGAAAAGTTCAAATAATTAAAAAATAAATAAAAGTCGCAAGATTCCATTATTGCATAAGTCTCATATCGAAGTAAAATAAAGTGTGAAAATAAGTTAAATATAACCTGATTAATTATGTGCATCAATTCAATGAATTTGGTTTGATTGAAAATAGTAAGTGGAAAGATCTATAATATTAGTTCCAAAACATCCATGACATAATGAAGGAATATATGTTCCCTTCTAATGTTGAATGTATAAGACATTTTTGTCCTAGAACACACATGATATATTCCTACATAGAGATCTGCATAAAATGGTTTGTGATAGGACCCTTGATTTTAGAGTGGAATGTGTGTGTGTGTGTGTGTGTGTGTGTGTGTGTGTGTGTGTGTGTGTGTGTGTGTGTGTGTGTGTGTGTGTGCATGTGTGTGCGTGTGCGTGTGCGTGTGCACGTGTTCATGTGTGTGCATGTGTGTGTGCGTGTGTGCATGTGTGTGTGCATGTGTGCATGTGTGTATGTGTGTGTGCGTGCGTGCGTGTGCGTGCGTGCGTGCGTGCGTGTGTGTGTGTGTGTGTGTGTGTGTGTGTGTGTGTGTGTGTGTGTGTGTGTGTGTGTGTGTGTGTGTGTGTGTGTGTGTGTGTGTGTGTGTGTGTGTGTGTGTGTGTGTGTGTGTGTGTGTGTGTGTGTGTGTGTGTGTGTGTGTGTGTGTGTGTGTGTGTGTGTGTGTGTGTGTGTGTTGGTCCAAGAAGCAAAAGAATAAAAAAATCATTTGATCCATCTCAATAAATGAACAATAGAGATATTTTATTTTTAAGACATGATGATTATATAGGAATAAACTACAAAATATGGTTTGATAGAGATTGAAGTAATATTGAGATACTATAAATAATGGATATATAAAATAAATTTTCAAAATAACTTGGTTCATTCTAGTTCATGTAAGGAAAAAAGATGTAGAAGAATCATAAATTTATTTAGGCTATTTGGACAAGAAATGGAAGCCAAACCCAACTGACACATATTTACCATCCATACTCAAAAATAGTATCATCTATGATTTAAAACCAAATAAAAATTGGAGAGGTCATACACTTGTTCTCACTAATTTTTTGAAGGTAATGTAACAGACTATTTGAATGCATCATTCCCCTGGGCACTTTCAAAAATTGTGATAAAGGATTGGGACCTATTATTTTATTTCATGACATTCACATATTTGAATGGTTTTACCTTAATTTTTTAATGAGAAATATGAAAGTTTTTTTTAAAAATTTAGTCCATTTTTTGGAATGTATAATGTTTTATTGTTTTATTTATTTATATTTATAGTGGTACTTTGTATTTTGGGTCTTGGAAATATAGTTCAGCATTTGTGTTTTATATTTTATACTATGACTATTTAGTATTTTGGTAATTGTGCATTATTTAATGGAATTTAATTATTAGAATGTCCATTTCACATTTTTGTTTTTCAAAATGGTCTTCGTAGTTTATGTATTCTAAATAGTAAGATTGCATTTTGCGAATCATAAAAACCTCTTAGGATTTTTTATTTTTAAAATTAAAATTCACATTTTACATAATTCAAAATTGTCTTTTGAAAATGATATTCACAATTTGCACATCATAATTTACACTTAAAACTTTTATGCATTGCAAAATATACTTTAGCATTCTCATGTTTGTGAAAATGTCTTTGGGGTTTATGCCTTGAAATGTCCCATTTTGGCATTTATGCATCAAGATTTCTTTTTCAACATTTATGTCTCAAAAAATGGTCTTATAATTTTTAGTTTTTCAAATTAAACTTTGTCCAAGCACCTAATATTGATCATGGTACAATCTTGATGACTTGACTACATCAAAGGATGACTAGTCCAAACAAAAGTCCTAAATAGTGTGAGCATCCAATATTGTGACACACATCATAATATTAGTATCTTGACTATATGAGAGACTATATTAATAATATAAACATTGAGAAGGTGCCCAGTGACCCAAACACCCATGATCAAGCCACTTAACATAATTTCAGGGACTCTCTCGTGAACACCAAAATCAAGATGGGAGAACTAGTATCTGAATGATCAATATGTGACATGTGCACAAATGCGAGATAAACTTTGATAGTCTTGGGGATGTCACTTGAATATTAAATAAATAGTTCATGATCTAATTAACTACTGACATGTTGCATCCCAATCATCCTAGGTGATTTAAATCACATATAGCCTGAGCACCTGATTGATGTATGAATTATTTTTCCTTGAAAAATAAACTACCTAAGATTATTATCTATAAATACATGGTTTATGATCCAGTTTGAATGTCCATATAAATTTGATTAAAGATATTAAAAAGACCACATGCCTTCTAATTATTTTTTACATTTATATAGATGTGATTTATTTGTAATAGGTCTAGTCCATTTAATTATTGATAAAGCTCAATTTATTTTAGCTGAGGTGAAAGAGGGGTATATTAGAAATTTATTTATTTCTAATATTTTTAAATAATTTGGACTTATTAAAAATATAAAATTTATATAGATATGATTTAAATACATTATATAGATGTGATTTATTTATAATTTCTAATTAAATCTTAATATAGTCCAATTTATGTTTGATAGTATTCATAAAATTGACTAATAATTGTTTTTTATTATTTTAAATAAGTTAGACTTGTTATAAATACATTAGATAGATGTGATTTATTTGTAATAAGTCTAGTCAATTTTTGACAAAATCCAATTTATTTATAATAGTTTTCAGAAAAAATATTATTAATTATTTTTTATTATTTTAAATAATTTATATTTATTATAAATACATTAGATAAATGTGATTTATTTGTATTAAGTCCAACAAAGTCTTGAGAAGTCTAATTAATTCTTGATGAAGTCCAATATATTTATGATATCTTTCAACTACTAACTATTTATGACTATTTTAAATAATTTAGACTTATTAAAAATAAATTAGATATATGTGCTTTATTTTTAATAAGTCCAACTTAATCTTGATATAGTCTAAGTTATTTATGATAGTTTTCAAAAAAATGGACTATTGATAAGTCTATATTATCTAAAATATTCCTTCTATTGATGCTTGTTACAAGCCTAGATGGCCTTCTTAAACTATTTAAGTATTCATTTCATGATAAATACCCCTTGATAGATCCTTTGAAACTCATATAACTCCTCTATCATTCACAAAACTTTCAAGAGTTCTTTTTTAGATATGATAATGCATAAAAGCTCTGTAATATAAATAAACCATGAAAACATTACTATTAATATTATATTTTAGGCTTGATGTCATCATTACTTAATGAAGAGACAAACACATCAAGAAGTTTCCAAGCCATGTTACAAGGTCAAAACCCATTAGATCCTTACTCATGGACCTCATAAGGAATGCACATGCCTATGGTATTTTGAGACAATTCAGATTCTTATGAGTAATTTTGATAAGTTTAAACCTCTTCATTTGACCAAAATATATTAATGTGGGTTATTTAAATCTTAGAGACCTTATTTAAATTAAAATCACTGTTATATCATGTAAATAGATGCCTTTCTAGCCACTTGAATAACTATAACATATTGGAAATTCCCTAAAGCTATGGCATTTGGTGACCATTTCTCAATATCTACTTGTAATTTTCATCACCAAATCTTTTATTATTTATTTTTGATTCATGACGTCTAATAGATATTATTGAAAGTGAGTTTTAAATGCTTTCAAGCTTTTTGATCCATGACTACAAGTTTGTCTTTCCTTCATTAAAGGCTTACCTCTTCATGAATTATGTTTGAGGATTTGTAGGATTATTTGGCCATGTTAGAACCCCTAAAATTACATTAGTAGGCCTAAAAATTCTTAAATGCATCATATAAACTTGTCATATCTTTGTGACCTTATAAGTGGTTACAGGCCTCTACATACATGTTTATGACCTTGACCCTCTAAGAGATTATCTTAGAAGCATGTGGAGGTGCTTTGGAGACTTGTTTCACTTCATTTAAAGATTTGTAGAAACCATTAGTGCCATCCATATCAATTATCCCCACTATAACATACATAGGTTATATTCAATCTTGAAACCCTATTGATCATGATTGCCAATGAATCTCATGGGCCTACAACTTATTTGTAGGGTATTTGACTATGCTCAAGACTTGGAATATTTTATATCTCCTCCATAAGGACATGTAACTCAGTTTTAATCATCAATAAACCATGTTTTATTATTAATCAATATTGAAACTTTAAAAAATTATATAGGCCTAAAAATAAGATTTAAGAGGTCTCAAAAGAGTCTTGAAGATTTAGGAAAGGCATTATTTTTTCCTCCCTGCTAGCTTCCATTCTAAAAACCTAGGTGACTTAATCATTTTGAGTGTTTATGAAGACCAATTTTTTCATAACCCTAAAAATTTATTGAAAGGGGGTTTGGATTAAAATTAGATATCCTTGGCTTGTTTTCATCCCTCCCCCTAAGAGATAAACACCTTAGAACACATTGAAAATATCATTCTTTTATTTGTAGGCTTGTAGAGGATATCTTCAATCATGAACACTATTCAAACCCTAATCTTGGTCCTCATGGGACTAAATTTTTTATCTATGTTTATGTGATCATATAGGATATTAAAATAATAATTTTACTTTAAAACCACCATCTAATTCACTTAAGGAATCTCTAAAACATCAAAAGATAGATTTATAGGCTCTAGGGTTTAACAAGGTTTTAAGACTGCCAATAATTTTCATGATGGATCCACATGATTTTAAGCTTATCCATATGGTTTTATGGCTCAGTATGGTTCCTTAAAAAATTCTTAACATTTTAAATTTCCCATTATTTTTTAGGCATCTAGAGAAATTCATTCAAACCTTGAAGCGTTATCCTCTTGGGTTGTTTGCAGGTTACTTTAGGGATTTTTAAGGATTGTTCATAGAATTATTCTATTATTGTTTCCTTAATTTTTTTTTGTATGAACCATAAATACCTTCACCATTCCATCCAATGGTCATACCAATCCATGAAACACCTAAGGAAAGATGGCACATCCTTGAAAACTACCTATAGGTGCCCATGAGTGAGGTTTTAAATCAATTTTGACTTGCAAGGGGGTTTGTGAGCATGGTTTTATTATTTTAAGGATTTTTAGGGTTTGATAATGATGTGAGGGACTCTATTTTAACCTTATTTGTCAATGGTATACTCTAAAACTTTTGATAAGACCTCATAAAACCATACAATTTCCTAAAAACCTTCATATTTGAGGGCTTGTTATGCCTAGTTTTACATTTAGAACATCAAGGAGAGTTGATACACTTGGTATATGTTTTAGGAGGATTTTTTATCCTATTTCAATGCATAAATTTTCACAAACCCTTTTAACTTTTGTAAACAAGACAAAACCTATAATTTTCTAAGTATGCGACCTATAATAATGGCTTGACTTCATGTGACCTTCCTTAAAACATATTATTTATTTCATGAATGGACATAATATTAATTTAGGGACATAGAAAAGGATTAAGACAATAAAATCTCAAAAATAATAGTTTTTTTATCCATTGTAACTCTAGGAAAACCTGCAAAATTGATTACACTCCATATTGTCAAGCTTTTGTCCTTGAGGGGGGTTTGAAATTATGAGAAAACTTAACCTTGGTGTTTGATCTTGATGATTTATTAATTAAAACTATAAACACTCCTAAAATAATTAATATTCCATGATCATGATCGAGATGAATGAAATTTCGGCTATATCCAGGTGCACTTTCCTTGTATTGAGGGAATTGAATGTCATTAAGGATAATAATATAGGGAAAACAAGAGGTTCCACATACTTTTGACCAATTTTATGGATAGTTGGGAGAAGGTCTTAAAATATCATGAAGTGAATTTTTAAACTTTAATAATTCCTCACTTATTTAAAATGACTATAATGACCTAAAATGAGACCTCTTGACCCTTTATATCTTCATAAGCACTTTTAGAATCTTTTGTTTTATTTATGACATTTTTATGCCTCTCAAGACTCTTTTGGACCTTATTCTTCATTTTAAATCACCTGTATATTTAGTTACAAGTTAATATGATTCTAACAAATGCATTAGGCTATTTTTGGATGCATTCATCCTCAAGACATAGACAATGACCTTTAGACCTTTCTACTTATGAAGCATTACATTTATAATGGAACCTATAAGACACTGACCATAGAATTAACTAAACCTCAGTAAGTTTGGTATTACTATACATAAGATTCTAAATGCATACATACATTGATAACTATACAATTAGGCCATTCACAATGCCAAACATCATCCTAAAACTTCATTCAAGTGTTATATCACAAAAAATGTAGAATAATCTACTTAGGAAACATGAAATTTTTTGGGCCATAATAGTCATCATGAAGGTGTTATAAATATCATACTCAACTAATTTTTGAAAATAATACCCCTTTCTAATTGTGAAAATTTCCAAGGGATGAAGGGTGGGTATAATATCCAACAATATTATCACCTTGGATATTGCATTGGTGAGAAAAGATAAATAATTAAATAATAATATTTTATCTTATTATGAGGAGGTATCTATACAAAAAGTGAATTTGGACAAAAGTTATTTATTATTTAAGAATACTCCTTTGCATAGGCAATGTAAGATATATCAAATCTTGGATTGCCAAATCTAATATTTGCCTTTTATGTACTTAGGTATGACCCTTTTTTTAGGAAAGTTTTCAAATGCCATTAAAATGTATGGAACCATTTTCTTGAAAGATTTCAAAATAAACTCTTAAGATTGAAAGTTATTACTCTATCTCAGGATATTAAGCTTATATTGATAAAAAAATGTTTTGTAGAGTCTCCTAGTATACTTAATTTCTCTCCTCAAAATTTCTATAGTTATATAAGACAAATTGAAAAATATTCAAAAACATTTTTTATGGATAGGATCAGAGGAAAACAAAGGTTTCCTTTGGTATCTTGGAAAAGGGTGAGACTTACCAAACATTGTGGTGGATTGGGTATAAGGATCAATTATATGAATAAATAACTTGTTTATAAGCTTTTGGGAGGTTTATTAATGAATAAAATCCTTGGATTTCAATCTTCCAAGCTAAATATTTTGAAAATATACCTTCATTTACTTTTCTTAATGAAGATATTTTTGTTATTAGCTCCTCCTAGATTTTTTTAATTAAAATTAGGGATACTATTAAAAAGGGTTCTAAATGTAAAATTGATAATGATATTAGAATTATATTTTGGGAGGATACTTATATTCTATAACACCCATTGAGTAATATTGAGCCATGGCATCAAATTAGTGATGAAATACAATGTAAATATGGTCTCATGGTAGAAGATTATTTTCAAATTTAGAATAGCATAAGATATTGGAAATAATTAACAATTGTAAATGTTGGTAATGAGGTTATTAGAATTATTTCATACATAAATATATTGCTAAGAGGTATTCATATTTCTAATTTTACCAAGGAATATGAATTAGTTTGGTTTGCCTCATCAAATGGATAATATGATGTAAGATATGGTTATAATAAGATGATTCAAACTTCAAGAGGTATTTTCATGATATAAAATTTGGTATAAATATATTATTCCCATAATAAACTTCTTTTTATGGATCTATTTTCTAATAGGATACTCACTTTGGATAACTTGGATAAGAGAGGGTTGACCTTGGTTAATATATGTGTTCTTTGCGAAGATGATAATACATGTATTATTCATTTTCTTTTACAGTGTCCCTTTGTTTTCAAGGTGTTGGGTTTTATTTTAGATAGGTTTAAAACTAGATGGTATCATCATTCCACTTTGGTAAATTCATGGATTACATGAATTGCACCATTTTCAAATCATGAGCTTAATAAAATATGGGCCTTAGCTTTCCTTCATATTCTATGGGGAATCTAGAAAGAGATAAACAATCAGATATTTAATGATACTAAAAATTCTAGTCAGAGAGTGGCTAGTAAGATTATCAATTTCATCACCAAGAACCAAAATACTATCAAATGGGGTAAGAAGTAGTTTTTACTAGGAAATAAGAAACCATTTAAAAAACTAGATTTTATCTTTGGATAATAGACCTAATGTGTATTCTAGGATGTGGCTTTTGTATTTGGATTTGAAAAACATACTTTGGTTGTCATCAAAACTTAAAATACATAGGAGACCCTACCAAGACCCTATTGATGCTTGTTACAGGCTTGATGGTCTTATTAAACTAGATAAGTCTCTATTTAATGATATATACCTCTTGAGAAATCCTTTGAAACTCATCTGACTCATCCATCATTCACAAAACCTTCAAGAGCTTTGTTTTTTATATGATCATGCTTAGAAGCTATGAAACATTGATAAACCATGGAAACCTTACTCTTAATCTTAGATTTTAGGTTTGATATCATCATTGTTTATTTAAAGGAGAAACACATCAAGAAGTTTTTAAGCCATTTTATAGGATAAAAACTCATTAGATCCTTGCACCTGGATCTCAAAAGCAATGCATAGGTCTATGGTATTTTGAGATAATTTATATTATTATGAAGAAATTTGATAAGTTTAAACCTCTTCATTTGACCAATGAACCTTAATGTAGATTATTAAAAGCTTGAAGACATTTTTTAAACTCAAAGAATTATTAGATCCTATAAATAGATGCCTTTCTAACCTCTTAAATAACTATAACATATTGGAAATTCCCTAAATCTATGTCATCTAGTGATAATTTCTCAATATCTACTTATAACTTTCATCACCAAATATTTGATTCTATATTTTTCATTCATGATGTCTAATATATAGTATAAAAAGTGAGTTTCAAAGGCTTAAAATATTTTTGATCCATGGCTATAGGTTTTTATTTATTCCATTGAAGGCCTACCTCTTCATGAATGATTTTTGAGGGTTTACAAACTTGTTTGACCATGTTAGAACCCCTAACATTACATTAATAGGCCTACAACTTCTTGAAGAAATAATACAAAATTTCCATATCTATGTGACCTTATAAGGTGTTGAAAGCCTATACATTCATATTTGTAACCTTGACATACTAGGAGACTATCTTAGAAGTATATGGAGGTGTTGTGGAGACTTGTTTCACTTCATTTAAAGCTTTCTAGAAACCATAAGTGCCTGCCATATCAATTCCCTTTGTTGTAACCTATATAGGTTCTCTTATATATTGAAACCCTATTTATCATAATTGCTAATGGATATCATGGGCCTAAAACATGCTAATAGGGTATTTTACTATGTTCAAGACTTGGAATCTTTTATATCTCCTCCTTGCAAACCTATAACTTAGTTTTCATCATCAAGAAACCATGTTTTCTTCTTAATCAATCTTGAAACTTTAAAATTTTATATAGGATTGAAAATGAGCCTTAATATCTATAAAAAGAGTCTTGAATATTTGGGAAAGGCATTCACTTTTCCTATTTGATAGCTTCGATTTTAAAACCTTAGGTGACTTAATCATGTTGAGTGTTAAATAAGACCAACTTTTTCAAAGACTTGTAAAATTATTGGAAGAGATTTTGGATTCAAAATAGATATCCTTGGATTTTTTTTCCCCACAAGAGATAAACACCTTATAATACATTAAAAATTTCATACTTTTATTATAGGCCTATAGAGGGTTATCTCTAAGCTTGAACCTCAATAAAACCCTAATCTTGGTCTTGATAAGCCTGCAACATTCAATATATGTTTAGGTAATCCTAAATAATATTAAAACCATATTTATACTTTAAAACCACCATATACTTCACTTAATAAAACTCTAAAACATCAAAAGATAGATTCATAGGCTCTAGGTTTTAATAGGGTTTTAACACTACCAGTAGTTTTCCTGATGGATCAATGTGATTTAAAGCTCATCCATATGGTTTTATGGATTGGGATGGTGCCTTGAAAACTTCCTAACATTTTCCATTACCCAATATTTTCCATTCATCCAGAGAAATGCATTCACACCTTGAATCGTGCTCCTCTCAGGTTATCTGTTGGTTATTTTAGGGCTTCTTAAGGATTGTTAATAGCCTTGTTATATTATAGTTTCCTCTAAAAACTTGTGTATTACCATTAAATACATTTTTAATTCTCTCCAATTTCCATACCAATCCATGCAACTCCTAAGTAAAGATGGCACATCCTTGAAAAATATCATTAAGTGCTTATAAGTGAGGTTTTAGATCAATTTTACCTTGATAGTGGGTATGAAAGCATGGTTTTATTATTTTAAGGCATGTGAGGGTTTTATAATTATGTGAGGTACCTTATTTTAACCTTAATTTTAAATTTTATACTTTTAAAATTTTGAGAAGACCTCATAAAACCCTATAATTTCTTGAAAACCTTCATATTTGAGGGCTTGTTATGCTTGGTTTTGAATGTAAACCATCAAGGAGACTTGATACACATGGTATATTCTTGAATAATGTTTTTGGATACTATTTAAATTCATAAATATTCAAAAACACTTTTAACTTGTGTAAATAAGCCAAAACTTATAATTCTCTAGGTTTGCAACCTATATTCATGGCTTGACTTCATGTGACCTTCCTTAAAACCTATTATTTATTTCATGAATGGACCTAATATTTATTTAAGGACATACACAAGCATTGAAGACCATAAAATATTCAAAATTATAGTGTTCTCTCCTTTTTAACTCTAGGAAAACCCATAAAATTCATTGCACTCCATATTGTGAAGCTTTTATCTTTGAAGAGGATTTAAAATTTTTAGAAAAATTGACCTTGGTGTTTGAACTTGATTATTTACTCATAAAAACTATAAAACACTCATAAAATATTAATATGCCATGATCATGCTTGAAAATAATAACAATTTGGATGTGTTCAAGTGCACTCTCTTTGCATTAAGGGAATTGAATACCATTAAAAAAAAGAATAGAGGGAAAATAAGAGGTTCAATGTACTTTCAACCAATTTTATGGATGGGGGAGTTAGTAAAAGTTATTTAAATATAAATAAATTAATTTTTAAACTTTAATAATGCCTCACTTCTTTAAAATGACCCTAATGACATAAAATTGAAACTTTTCACCCTTTATAACTTTTATAAGCACTTTTAGAGTATTTTGTTTTATTTATAGCATTTTATGCCTCTCAAGACTCTTTTGGACCTTATTATTCATTGGAAATACCTTTTATATTCATTTAAAATATAGTATGTAACTAACAAATTCATTAAGTTATTTTTAGATGTCTTCACCCTCAAAACATGGATAATAACCTTTATACCTTTGTAATTATGAAGCATTGTGTTGATAACGGATCTTCTAAGAAACTAACCATGGAATGGACTAAGCCTCAACAAGGTTGGTGTGACTATACATAATATTATAAATGTATGCATACATTAAAAACTATGCAACTAGGCCCTTTCTAATACCAAAAAGCAACCTAAAACTTCATTTAGGGTGCTATATCACAACAAATGAAGAACCACCTACTTAGAAAACATGAAAATTTTTGGACATACCTAATCCTAGGCCACAATATTCATCATGAAGGTGTTATAGAGCTCATAATCAACTAATTTTTGTAAATAATACCACTTTCTAAGTGTGAAAGTGTCTAAGGGACCAAGGGTGGGTAGAATAGCCAACAATATTATCACCTTGGATATTACATCAATGAGAGAAGCTAAATAATTGAAAAATATTATAGATTATTAGGAGGAGGTATCTATGGAAAAAGTAAATTTTGAAAAAATCTCTTTATTATTTAATAATATTACTTTGCCTAGGAAATGTAATATAGATTAAATCTTGGGTTGTGAAATCTAATATCTACCTTCTATGTACTTGGGTATGCCCTTTTTTTCAATAAAGATGTCAGATGCCATTTAAATATATGGAACCCTCTTCTTGAAATATTTTAAAATAAACTCTCAGGATGGAAAGGTACTAATGTATCTTAGGTTGGTAAAGTTATGATGATAAAAACAAATATCTTGCAGAGTCCTCCAATATAATTAATGTCTCTCTTCAAAATTGATAGTGTTATATGAGATAGATTGGAAAATATATAGAAATGTTTTATATGGATAGGATCAGATGAAAAATAAATGTCCCCTTTGGTAACTTGGGAAAGGGTGAGACTTCCCAAACATTATGGTAGGATGGGTATAAAGAATCTAAATTTGATGAATAAAGTGCTTGTTTCTAAGCTTTGGGGAGGTTTATTAATGAATACAATCATTATATTTCAATCTTTTAAGCTTAATATTTTTAAAATAGACCTTCATTTGCTTTTCTTAATGAAGATATTTTTGTTACTATCTCCTCCATCTAGATCTTTTTGGTTAAAAATAGGGATATTGTTCAAAAAGGCTATAAATGGAAAATTTGTAATGTCCTTAAAATTAGATTTTGGGAGGATAATTGGATTCTATAGAACCCATTAAGTAATATTGATCCATATAATCAAATTAGTGATCAAATATAATGTAAATATGGTCTCATGGTAGCAGATTATTTTTAGATGTAGAATATTAGAAGATACTAGAAATAATTAAAGATTTTAAATGTTGGTAATGAGGTTAGTAGAATTATTTCATACTTAAATATATTTCTCAAAGGTATTCATATTTATAATTTTACCAAGGAATATAAATTAGTCTGGTTTGCCTCATCAAATGGACAAGATGATGTAAGATTTGGTTATAATAAGATGATTCCATATCTTCAAGAGGTATTTTCATGGTCTAAAATTTGGGATATAGATCTTATTCCTAGAATAAACTTATTTTTATGGCTAAATTTGGATAACTTGGATAAGAGAGGGTTGACCTTGGTTGATAGATGTGTTCTTTTTGAAGCTAATAATGCATATGTTCTTCATATTCTTTTATAGTGTCCCTTTGTTTTCAAGGTGTTGGGTTTTACATTAGATAAGTTTCAAACTAGATGGTCTCATCCTTCCACTTTGGTAAATTTGTGTATTACATGAGTTACACCATTTTTAAATCATGAACTTAATAAACTATGGCCCTTAGCTTTCCCTCATATTCTATGGGGAATCTAGAAAGAAACAAACAATTGGATATTTAGTGATACTAAAAATACTAATGAAAGAGTGTCTAGCAAGATTACCAATTTCATCACCAAGAATCATAAAACTATCAAGTGGGGTAAAAAGTAGATTTTTTCCAAGAAAGAAGAAACCATTACAAAAAACTAGCTTTTATATTTGGATAATAGACCTAATTTTGATTATAATATGTGGATTTTATCTTTGGATAGTAAAATTTTATGGGGCCTCTAAAGGCAACCAAGGAATGTGAAGAGGTGGAGATGTTCTTAGATATGACAATGGTATCTTGGTGGATGCATATGAAGGGAATATGGGGTTCTAGATAAACCATTTGGATTAAGCCTTAGTTATACTTTTGAGGGTGCAATTGGATAAATATTTAGGTGTTAATAGGTTATTGGTGGAGTGGTATTCCCTCAACATCATCAATTGTCTAAGAAAGATAAACAAATCTAGAAATTTCAATCATTACCCTTTATTTTGATGGGGTTCATTTTCATCTTGTTTTTAGGGAAGGCAATCAATTAGTAGACTACTTTGATAATAGGGGTAGTTACACATGTTTTTAGAGTTTGGGATATGAATGAGGTCTTTCATAATAATTTTGATATAATTTTTAGATAAAGTTCTAACTCACATCCCTAATCCTATTTTTTATTTATTAGAATACTTATTACCTTTAAATGGTGGGAAAGATATGGATTTCAAAATGTCTTTGATTATTATTGGTGGTACTTATTATAAATATTTGAATGAATACATGTGGGAGGATAATTATAAGTTGTAATAGAGTTTTGAGTATAGTAATTTAAATAAAGTACTTAGTGTTAAGGTGTATTGGGTTAATATGCATATTTTGGTTAGTTGTACTATAATTTATAGTTTGTCTATAAGTAATTATTTTAATATGGGTGGTGATTTGAAAATGGTTCGTAAATTATGGACCAATAAAATTAGGAAAGACTTAAAGTTCTTGGAAATCCTCCATACTATATGATTAACTGATTTTATTAAGAAAATTGATGGATTTAATAAGTATTTGTCCAAAAGTTTTTAACTTAGTCGAATTATCATGTAATTGACATTAATAATGTCTACTTAAGGGATGATTACCCATGTGAATGGTATAAAATTAGAGGAAGTCAAAAATTTTAATTCTTGTAGAGATTATAAGGAGGAGAAGTCCATATTATTTTTGGAGAATGAAAATATCATAGAATTCCAATAAGATCACCTTAAGAAGGATTTTTTGAATCCATATGATGTGGTTGTAGATAACATCATGAGGTATGTCACTCTTGATGGAATATTTTTAGTTGTACATTATTTTTATATGCCTAACATAAAGTATTTTCAACACACTTATCCTACCTTTCAATATTTTACATTAAATGAAAAGTTTTGATCCTAATGTGAAGAAGGGTGAAAAGAAGATATAGCTCAATGAAATGGTGATTTTCCTCAACTACAAGGTCTTTCATTCTTTAAAATTTTGTATTCATACTAGTGTGAGGAAGGGTCATGATAAAATGGTGGAAAGTCCTAAAATAATTTTAAGATGTGATACTAATACAAATAAGAGGAAGGATAAATAGGTTTAACACAATCAATGTATTATTAACCTTGATAGGTAGATTAGAGATCAAGAGGATTTGACTGTGGATGATGGTGATATGAATGATGTTGGTTTTGATACAACATTTGGTGTTGATGATGTGTAAAATTTGGGGACCCTAAAATAATAAAATATCATGAGGTGACTGAGGAATTGATGGATGAGCTTATAGAAGGCTTGTAACTACTTAAATAAGAAGGTAGGAAAGATGATATTGATCATAAGGAGACTATGGATAATAGTAATAAGGAAGTAGATTTGTTTAATAAAAATCACAATATTCTTATGGAATTTGATATAGTAATTGATAGTTTAAAAAATCATTATAGTCTTGATAGAATTAGAGATGACATGGATCTACATAAGGCAATTCTTCACTAGTTCATGAAAGATCATAAAAGGCTCAAAGAGGAAGTGAGAAAACTGAGTCAAAATTATGAGATATTTTATACAAAGGTGGACCCCAAGAGATGAGTTCTCATTTTATGTATATTAAAGAGAATGGATAGAATGGAGAGAGAAAATTTTAACCTTAAGGACAATCTTATTATCCTTATGGATTTTGGTCACATTACTATGAAAAACTATTTGTAGAGTATAAAGGGGTTTAAATTATTGACAAAGAGGAAAAATGAAGATTCTAAAATTACCAAGATTGAAAAATAGATGAAGGGTATTTTTAAAGAGAAAGATGTGTCTCAGACTAATTAGTACATGGAAAATAACTTTATGAAAAAGCATATGAGACATAGAAGTGTCTACGGTGTTAGTGTGTTTTCTACTCGATTTTGTTGACTTTATACTGATTTTGAGTAGTTAATGTAGTTTATTTTCTATTTATTATTTTTTTGGTGTAGGACTATTTTTATATCTTGTATGTGTGACTTTGTATACATGTTTCTTGTAATGTGTAGGGCCCATCTCAAAAACTCTCATTTACCATTAATAAAAAATAGTAGCTAAGTAGTTTTAAGATTAATGGAACATAGTTTTTAAAACAAGAAAACACAATGAAAAATAAATTAAAAAAATAAAAGTGAAATCATTTTTAATAGGAAAAAAAACTGAAGTCAAAATAAAGAGACTTTGTGAATTCAAACCGAATTCAAAAGAAAGAACCTTTGTGTTAGTATTTATCTGAGGTGACAAGAATTTTTTTCAATGTCAGATTATTATGTTACATATTATATGAAAGGTTGAGGATTATATTGTTTTAGTGTTAATAATTTATAAAATCAAATTAAAACCCTAAGATAAAAGTCAATAAGAAAGAAGTAGTGTTGAAAATAAAATGATCTTCACCAAAAATGATTACAATAGAATTAAATATGAATTAAAATTAACTCTAATAGGAAATTTAAACCATTGAAATTTTGATATAGGAAGTCAAATAAGATAGTGTGAACAAGGAATCCATAAAACAGATATTAGTATAGTGTTATTCAATAAAATATAATTAAAAAAACACACCAAACACTAACACATCTAACCTAGACACTACATAGAGCATATGTAACAAGCATACAATGAAAACACAACTAGAAAAAAATATAAATCATCCTTTTACCTTCCTTGTAGGTTAAAAATGGCTTGTTGAATTACCTTTCTCAGCTATATACTTAATAAATCTTTATCACTAAAGCTCCATTGCTCCATCTTTCCTTGTAACCTTGGTAATGTTGGTTGGTTTAGCCTAGCTTGGCTTGTGAAATTGGCATGGTAACTATTAGCCAATTTCTAGCCTACATATCAAATTTTCCTGAATGTAGTAAACATCCTAAAGATCAAATATGGAGTAAGGTTTGAAAAAAAATTTGGATGGGATGAGTGATCCAATGACTTATAGTGTATTTTTTTAATACTTGAGGGATAGATATATATAAAGAAGATAATGTTCTTATGTAGGTTTCATGGTGAAACCAAGTGGATCAGAAGCTAGGGACAAGTTGCACAAGCCTCAAAATTTAATTTGAGAATTAAAAAGATCAGTAGAAGTTTCTCACACAAGTTTAAATTTAGGCTAAAAATCTAAGTACAAATTATTTCAGCCAAAGTATTTCAAATTTTATTTAGTTATGTATTAATTGTTTCAATATTTTATTTGGTTAAGTGTTGGGATTTTTCCTAGATGAATTATCTAGGATAAAAGTCCCAAAGGCATGTTTCTTTTTAAAAAATTGTTTGAGGCATAAGTATTTATTTTAGGAATATTATTCCATAATAATTTTCCCAAGGACCAAATTATTTTGGACAAAATGTCTGATGTAAAAAGGCTAAGTATTTGATTCTTTAAAATAAATTATCTGAGACAGGAACCTCATAGACTTGATTATTTTAGATAAATTATCTAAAAAAAATTCCCAATGACTTATTTGTTTCAGGAAAAGTGTTTGAAATAAAAATCTTGAAGAAGTTATCCATGACAATATGCCCAATTCAAAAACCCTAGGAAAATTATATTATTTTAGAAAATTTGATCTAGTAGAGAGATGATGGTTACACAAGTATCAAATTTAAGCATATAAAATGACCATTGGTTTTCAAATATGTTGTGGTGTATGTGTAGATGTTAAATACATTCACGTAAATGTCAAAGTTCAAGCCATGGTAAAAAACCACTTCTATTCAAATGGGTCCAAGATCGATGGTCTGTTTTTAATCATTAGAAGGATATAATGACATGTGTAAAGTCAAGAAATCAATAAGACATTCACATGGCTATCAAATTTAGGCCACACTAAATAGCAATTTGATTTTAAAAAATATTGTATATGGTCATGTGGACATCAAATAAATTCATGTTAACATCAAATATAAGCATGTAGATGTCAAAGTAAATCCTCATGAAGTATCTAATTGATTTCAAACATTCAAGACCAATGATCATCATTCAATTGTATAGAATATCTAATGACAAGTAGTCACTGATAGGATAATGGGTTTAGGTAGATCTAATGGCTCATGCTTAATCATGGATTTAGATCTAATATATATCAGAGGGTTAAAGTAGTTAGTTAATCTCAAAGACAAATGTATGCATGCCAAATGTCAATAGTGCATTAGGCTGGTGGAGGATCAATGATCAACGATCATTCAGACAAATAAATATTGATAGCATGAGATGGGTCAAAATGTCAATAGGATGACCTAGTTTATGAATGCTAATAAAATAAAGGTGAGCTCAAACATTTTTGATGGAAGTTGATGAGGTATTTTTGACCCAAACCAAAGTAAGAAATAAAGGAGCCAAGTTTAGATAAGATCCAGATTGAACGAAAATGCGACCAAGAATTGTTATTATATCTCTCCATAAATAAAAATAGGTCTTTTAAGACATAACATAGATCAATGGTTGGAGACTATTGTCAAAGAAAGATCAAATAGTTTACAAACTCCATCTCATTGACATGATAGATATAAGAAAAACAATAAAAATTATTGGTTTTCAATATATAGAGTGATATGGCTATGTCAATTCTAAGCTATAAAGATTTGGTCCTCATTAGAAAATAAAGTTTAATATGGTGTAAAGTTTTGATAAGGTGACTTGGTGGTTGGATAAATATCAATGGAGCATTCAAGTACGATATGAGGGCCTTCTTTATTGATAAGATTATGAGTCAATGTCCTCAAATTGGTGTTAATCCATAGAAAGTGGTTCTATTTCAATGAATAACTCTCTCTCTCTCTCTCTCTCTCTCTCTCTCTCTCTCTCTCTCTCTCTCTCTCTCTCTCTCTCTCTCTCTCTCTCTCTCTCTCTCCCCCCCCCCCCTCTCTCTCTCTCTCTCTCTCTCTATATATATATATATATATATATATGTATGTATGTATGTATATAAATGTAGGATTCTAAGCCTTGAAATGGACCCCTCTTTTTTGGTGTGACTAAATTCTACTAGATTTTGTATTTTAACACCTTTGATGCAATAAAGATTGAATTCCATCATTTTAAAAGAAAGATTAAAGTGTGTCGTATGAATAATGTACTATGGTTAAGTGAATATATGTTCGTTGTATATGTTTTAGTTTTCTCACATTCATTAAGTGATTACTATCTCTCATGGGTCATTATAATTTCAATTTATAGTTTATTGTTTAGATTGAAAGTGTATATCTTCCCTCTCATGCTAGTTTAATTATTGATCAATCCTTATTATGAAATATTTATGTGGGAATGATTTTCTTTGGTCTTAGTTACATCTTATAGTGTGTCTTATGTGATTTTGAGTGATTGAATCATTGTTGCATCACCTCTTTTACATGCTTTCATAAGTTATTATTAAAGTCTCCCTCTCCTTTTTTCAAGAAAGTGTTAGTTTAGGTTTAGAATAGGTGATAGATCCAGAATGAAGATGGCCTTATCTAGAGCTCTGATCCATTATTAAGATACCCACAACTTAGGATCAGTACCATGTTAGACTATATTTGAGTAAGAGGACTTGAAAAATACCTTTCTCAATTAGGTTACAAATTTAAAACACCAACAATTTTGGCATGCTTGATGGGACAAAGTTTCTTTGGCATAAGTGAAGTTGTAAATATTATAAAAAAAGAAATTAAAAAGGAGGAGACATCTACCATCATCAAAAGTTGAAGATCCTTCAAGTTGCAGAGCTCATAACATCTTTCAAATATTTTTTTCATGTCAAAGGTTACAATAAGGTCATCAAGTAAAGGTATTCCTTTTTAATTCATTGAGCTACCTTTTACTTCTTACAAAAAATCAAGATTCAATAGTATAAGATCCTATCCTAAAAATAAATTTTTGCCTCGTGGTCATTCTATTGTTTTAGTCCAAGATATTATCCCCATAAGCCATATCCCTTTCTCCCAAATGGTGATCAAGAATCAAGTGTTTTTTACATTCAATAGGGGTATTCCTCTAAATTTGTCCCAATAAGATGACATCCCTATGTCTACCTTAAAGATTTTCTCTTTCTTCTCAAGAGAATGACATGAAAATACTATTATTTAGCATATTTAGGATTCACAATGTTACTCAAGATAATGTGGATATTAGACTACTTATTGTCTCTTTTAAAGGAAAAGCATTGCAATGGTATAGAAATCTCCCTTTAAACACCATTGATACCTAGGATGATTTAGGTGTAGCCTTAGTCAAATAGTTTGAAGATAAATATGATCAACTATGATTTGTTGAAGAATTAAATACCATACTAAGGCACCCCCATGATTTCATGTTTGATTTTAACCTCAAATTCTAAAAGACATAGACTAGAATTCCTATATTGGTTAGACATATCTAAAATATGCATTCTTATATTATCTAAATTCCCTAAATTTTATTATTATTGTCATGATATAGTCCATGGGTGGTAATACTTTACCAAATTCTTATGAACTTGTAATAAGAGTAGAAAATAGCTTGATACAAGATGGTAAACTTACTCCAAAGACTCTAATGCCCATATTCCTAGATTTACAATTTATTCCTCCCCATCAAGTTGTTTAGATCCCATCAATATCTCCTATTCCATCTCTAAAATCCTAAGTTGTATCCCCTTTTAATCAGTCTAGTGAGATCAGAGATATAAAAAAACATGATATAAGCTTTTGAAAATGAGATTTTTTAACTCAAGAGACAATAGTACCAAGGTAGGCCTTATCAGTAACAAAACTAGAAAACTTATTTTTCCTTCAATAATCAAAGACCTCTTTATCAAGGTTTCAAGGATAATAGGTAACCTTACCAAAACCAAGGAGCCATAACCTAAACTAAGCCATATGCAGCCCCTGAATCTAATATACCTTCCATTTTAAAAGCTTTTTTTCCTCAAAATAACTTGATGTAAGATTTAGGTTTGCAACCATTCAGTTCAAATGACAATCAAAACCAAGCCATAATATCATAAGATATTGCTATGCCACAAATGATATAAGAAGAGTTATCTCTTCAAAGTGGTCAATATTAAAACATGAATATAACATCCTAATGAGAGGCTAAAAAAAATTAGGGTAGCTTGATGGCATCAATGTTAATTAGCAATTGGATAATCATATTGCATTCAATATAGTTGGTGAAACTAGTAATATGAATGGTCAAGTTGAAGCTCTAACTAGAACTAAAAGAAGAGCAGTTGAAGAAGCTCAAGATGTGATCAATGCTTCTAGTGTTCCTAATTTTTTTCCAAATAGTTTGAAGGATCAACATGTTATCCCTATAGCATAAAAGAACTAGAATGTAGGAGTACGTAAGGTTCCCCAAATTCCTCTAATTCGAGAACATCTAGTGGTTCAAAAGTTACAACCAAAGGCTAGTGGAGCCTCATTCAAAATAATAGATAAAATTAATAAATCAAATGTTAGCATCAACATGTGGGATTCCATTTTTATTATAGGTCAAAAATACATGTTCATTCAAGATATTTCAACTCTTAAGGTGTATAAAGAATTACTTGAGAAATAAGGAGTTGTGTTGGCCAATTTAGATCAGCCTACCAAGCAGCCTAATCAATAGGTACATAACATGAGAAAGGTGGAAAAAACCAATGTCATGTATAAAAAAAACTGATCTCTTTTATCTCTCTTTAATATTTGGTGATTATTTAGCCTATAATTGTATGGTAGATGGTAAGCTAGTAACAGTGTCATACCTAAGTAAATTACAGAAAAGTTAGGTCTTGTCTACGAGCTGAATACCAAGGGAGTATTATAATTGGATGGGTCACCAAAAAGATAGTAGGAATAATAAAGGATTTAAAATTGACATTACATTTTTTCCCTAATGTAACCATTTAGCAAGATGTAGTAGTAATGGACTTACCTCCTTATTTTTCCATGTGTCTATCAAGGGCTTTTACTTCAAAAAATAGATGATATTTATCAACTAATTAGACATATTTATTGTTTAAGACTAGGTATGGTAACAAAGTAATAATATGTTTTGAACCTATTACAATATTTCATATGGATCCATATATTCCATGTATGATGAATACTAATTATGTTATCTTAGATAAGGTACTAGAAAATAGTGAGGTGAAAACTGAGTCACCTCTAGATGGAGTTCCAAATCTTTTCCTTGATGAGTGGGCATTTGATTTACATGAACATGATTCATAAAAGTTAATTAAATAAGGAATTAGTGTATATTGCCTTTATAAAATGATACACCAATTCTAGCTTTGCTGAAGGATGATAAACCTAGTGATGGCCTATGGTAACTATATTTTGATGGATCTAGGAACAAACATGGCACTAGTGCTGGAATGATGTTAATTTATCCATCCAATAAAAGGTAATTTTTTCTCTCAATTTTTATTTTGGTTTTTCCAATAATCTTTTTAAATATGAAGCACTAATGCATGGTTTGGAATGAGAAAGAAAGATGAAGGTCAATACCTTACAAGTTTTTAGTGATAGTGAACTAGTAGTTTACCAAGTAAGAGGTATAAACATATTAAAAAATCCATTTATTAGGTCTTATAAGTATATATTATGGGACTTACCTTACTTTCAAGATTTAAATATTTGTCATATCAATAAATAAGAACAAATATATAAATATGTTAGCTATCATTGGGTCATAATTTAGTATCCCAAATAACATAAAGAATGAAAAGGTTTAATCACACATCAAGGTGATTGCAAGGCCTTCTATCCTAGATAACAATGATAATTGAGAAGTATTTGAAGACAACAATCAAATCATTAGGTTCTTACAAGAGGAAGCTAAATTTTCTTCAAGGAACCAAGATAAGTTCTCATAGTAGTATGGTGACCAAATTGAATAGATAAAGACAAATAAATTTCCTAAAGGGTTGGTCACCATTGAAAAAATATTTAGTAGAGATGATGAATTGAAAAAAGAAAATTTTTATTTATCAACCAAGGAGGAACACTATATAAATGTGGATATTACAACTAGTAAAATCTTAAAATTGGCAAAGTTTACACATCCTTAGTGAATGAAAATTTTATTAAGTTATGTTTCTTTTTTGTAGATGTTTTTGCATGGTAGTACAATGACCTTAAGGGATTTGATCCAAGTCTAGCTCAAAATAATAGAGTTAGAGGATGAGACTAGGCTAGTCATAGAGGATGAGACTACAACAGTCAAACAAATACAAAGGTTTATTCACCTAATAATTGAACTTTTGATGAGAGTCAAGATTCATAAGATCATTGAGTTAGCTATAATATTTCCTATTAAACACTTAACTTGGGTGGAAAATCTTGTTCCAATATAGAAAAAGAATGGCAACATTAGATTGTGTGTTGAATTTCATGACTTAAACAAAGATTCTCTTAAATACTACCATACATTAACATCAATAGAGAAAACTTTACAATTAGTTTTAGGTTCAAAAATATTTTCCTTGTTAGATGGTTACAGTGGTTATAATCAGCTTTTGGTCAAATAAGAAGACTAGTTCAAAATAGTCACCACAAAGTGGGGAAAATTTGCATTTATTTAATGCTAGAGAAAATTTTTAGAAAGTAATGTATATGGAATTCTAAGTTATCTTTAACAAGTTCATACTTGTTTATTTGGATGACCTAAAAATATTCTCTGATAGTGCAACTGAGCACACGATTCACCTCGATCAAGTATTTTAAAAATGTAGACAATTTGGGATATATTTAAATCCAAAAAACTATGTTTTTGTTTCATGAAGGTAATCTTCTTGGACATGTGATTTCAAATCATGTTATGAGTATAGATCCTAATAGGATAAATTCAATTCTTGCACTCTCCTTACTTAAACACAGGAAATCCTTGTAAAACATTTTAGGCAAGATCAATTTTATAAGAAGACACATTTCAGAGTTTGCTACTATAGATAGGCCACTCACAACCATGCTAAAGAAGGGTCAAATTTTTTTTGGGTCTAAATAAGGAATAATAATATTTGAATAAATCAAGAAATCTATAGGCAATGCTCCTACACTCCTAAACCCTGATTTCAAAAAAGATTTATTCTTATACACCTATGCTAATACTAACACTATTTCAAGTATCTTCATGCATCAAAATCAAGAGAATTTGGAATAGCCAATATCCTTCTTCACTCAAGGCTTAGAAGAGTATGAAACAAGGTACTCTTTTGTTCACTCTTAAGAAGTTTAGGTACTTGTTGTCCAATAATAGGATACATTTGATGGTTTCACATCCAAGTGTCAAGGATTTCCTCTTGAACAAGGATATAAATGACAAAATATCTATATGGATAACAAAAGTCATGTAATATGATGTTGAGATAAAATTCATGAAGCTGATTAGAGGTAAAAAACATTGTGAACATCTAGACCAAGACTTGCAAGAGGGTAACAGGGTGGTTATGGTGTCAAATGATGAAATTACAAATGATCACTCCTCATCTTCCATATAGTTCTAAGATATGGTAATATAATTAAAATATGGTGTTTATCCTTCTCATCTGACCCCTTTAAATAGGAGATATTTTATATTGTAGTCAATTCCTTTTTTTCTTATTGATAATGCTTTGTCAAAAATGATATCAATGACATGTTGCTAAAGTGCATACAACTAAGTTAAACATAGATACCACTTGAGTAATTCCATGATGGATATGGTGGGGGTCATTATTAATCAAGGATCATAATCCAAAATATCATGTGAGGTGGGTGTTACTAGCCATTTATATTGGTGACTGTCATGCATGGATTAGGAAATACAAATAATATGATATGTTTGTTGGGAAGGTTAACCTTCCATCCTTACCTCTCCAACTAATTTTAGTGAATTAACCCTTTGTCTAATAGGTATTGTATTTTATTGGTCTCATTAATCCCCCTTCAATCTTAAGACACATATGGATCCTAACTGCCATAAATTATTTTACTAGATGGACAAAGGTAGTGGCATTAAAAGAAGCCAATGAAAATAATGTTTTAGACTTATATGAAGGTTTACTTACCAAATATTAAGTCCCTTCAACCATTATTTATGAAAATGATATAGATTTTATAGGGTTTAAGATTAGATAGTGGCTATTTCACATAATTGTTTTCTCAATACCTCATCAAACTATTATCCACAAGGCAATGGCCTAGTTGAGTCCACTAACAAGAATTTGTTAAATATCATTAGGAGAATTGTTGAAGATAATTAGAGGTCATGGCATATAAAATTGAAGTCAACTCTATGGGATGACAAGATAACCTATAAAAGCGCAATATCCAATTATCCATACAAGTTAGTATATGGTAAAGAAGCAAGAATGCCTATTTCTCTTGAATTCCCTACTTTGGAACTAATGCATCAAATTGAGATTTTAAAGAATGAGCCAATGGAAATTAGATATACTAAGCTCATGGAGATAGAAGAGACAAGGAATAAATCTATGTTGGCTATAGAGGCCCATCAAATAAGGGTAAAGATATTTGGTCCTCAAGTGGGATGAGGATAGAGCTAAGGTTGGAAGGCAAACAAATTTTGATTCCCTCTAGAGAGGTCTATATATAATCTCCTACTGCAAATCCGACAATGCTTTCCAATTTGTAAAAATAGACGGCAATGAGCTTCCTATCCCAATCAATAGGATACATTTAAAAAATTGTTATTAAGGAATCTAAGCTCCTTGTAAATAGTTTATTTATTTTCCTCCAAGTGTTTTTTCTGAAACATTAGTTTGTTTTTGTTTTATCCCAAATAAGTGCTTTGTTTGTACATTTACTTTTTTAATTAGTTTCCCTATTTTTATTTTGTTTCCTTCTATATTTTTATGGAATTATTTTATTTTTTTAGTCAAGGGGTTTATTTCAGTCATGAAATAAATGTATTATTTTTAAATGGAACATATATCATATAAATGGTCTAAGTTCTCAAACATAGAAGGCATGCTACCTAGCTAAGTCACTAAAGATGTTAGCCAATTTTTGGCCTACATAGCAAACTTGCATGAATGCAATGCATCATTTTGAAGATCAAATATGGAGAAAGGTTTGAATAGATTTTATATATGGGATGAGTTATCCAAGGACTTATAATGTATTTTGTCAATACTTAAGGGAAATATATGTAGAGCAAAGAGAATGTTCTTACACAAGTTCAAATTCAGGCTAAAAAGCTACATACAAGTTATTTCAGCCAAAGTATTTCAATTTTTATTTAGATAAGTATTAATTATTTTGAGATTTAATTTGGCTAAGTGTTGGGATTTATCTTAGACAAATTGTCCAAGAAAAAATTCCCAAAGGAATGCTTCTTTTGAAAAAATTATCTGAGGCATAAGTATTTATTTCAAGAAAAAATTTCTACAATAATTTTCCCAAGGACCAAATTATTTTGAACAAAATGTTTGAGAGAAAAAGGCTAAGTATTTGATTATTTTGGACAAATTGTCTGCGATAGGAACCTTACAAACTTGATTCTTTTGGAGAACTTGTTTGAAACAAAAGTATTGAAGACTTATTTGTTTTGAGAAAAGTGGATGAAATAGAAAGGCCAAAGAAATTATCCATGATAATATGATCGATGTAAAAACCTTGGGTAAATTGTATTGTTTTAGTAAAGTTAATGTAGTATGGAGATGATAGTTGTACAAGTCTCAAATTTAATCATATAAAATGACCGTTGGTTTTCAAATATGTAGTGGCATTCACACAAATGCCAAATACATTTATATAGACATAAAAGTTTAAACCAAATTAAATAGTCATTTATATTTAAATGGGTCCAAGCTCAATGATTTGTGTTTAATCATGAAAAGGATCTAACATAAAGCATAAGGTCAAAAATTCAATAAGATATTCACATGGCTATCAAATTTAGGCCATGAAAAATAGCAATTTTATTTAAAAAATCTTGTAAACAATTTCATGGACGTCAAATACATTCATGAAAATGTAAAATAAAGGCACATGAATGTCAAAGTAAAACCTTATGAAGTAGATGTTTATATTTAAAAATATATAAGATCCAAAAACAACATTCAATCAAACAAAAGATCCAATGATGAATGATCACAAATAGGATAGTGGGTCCAAGCATATCTAATGGCTCAATTCAATTATGGATTTAGATATAATGGTAAATGGAGGGTCAAAGGGGTCAGTGAATCTCAAAGGAAAATGTATGCATGGCAAGTGTCAACATTGCATTAGGTTGGAAGAGGATTGATGATCAATAGTCATTTAGATAAACAAATATCAATGGTCTGAGATGGGTCAAAATGTCAATATGTTGAAACAATTTTTAATGGCCAATCAAACAAAGGTGAGCCTAGACATTTTTAAAAGAAGTTGATGAGGTTGTTTTTGACCTAAAGTAACATAAAAAAAGGAGCTAAGTCTAGACAGGATCTAGATTGAACCAAAATGAGACCAAGCATTGCCAGTAGAGCTCTATAGAGACACAATAGGTCTTTTAAAACCTAATATAGATCAAGGTTTGGTGACTATTGTCAAAGAAAGATCGAATAGATAGTGAACTCCATCTCATTGACATGATAGCTATAGGAAAACCAATAAAAAGGATTTGTTTTTAATCTATAGAGTGACATGGATTTTTAAGTTCCAAGGTATAAATATTTGGTCCTCATCAACAAATCAAGTTGAAGATGGTTTAGAGTCTGAAGAAGGTGACCTAGTGGTTGGATACTGATCAATGGAGCATTTAATTCATTTACGAGGGCCTTATTTCTTAATAATCATGAGTTAGTGTCCTCAAATTAGTGTTAATCCATAGAAAGTGGTTGGGCCTCTTTCAATTGATAGCTCTCTCTCTCTCTTTCCCTTTTATATAAATATAATATTATAAGCCTTGAAATGGATCCAACTTTTTTGGTATGACCAAACTCTACCAAAATTTGTATTGTAACACCTTTTGATGTAATAAAGATTGAATTCTATCATTTTACAATCAAGATTAAAGTGTGTCTTATGAATTAATGTAGTTTTGATAAGTGAATATATGTTATTTGTCTATGTCTAGGTTTTTTCACCTTCATTAAGTGATTAATATCTCTCATAGGTCATTATAAGTTCAATTTATAGTTTATTATTTAGATTTAAAGTGGATATCTACCCTCTCACACTAGTTTGATAACTGATCAATGCCTTATTGTGAAATATTTATGTGGGATTTATTTTATTTGGTCTTGGATACATATTATAGTGTGTCTTGTGTGATTTTTAATGATCTAATCATTGGTGCATCACCTCTTTTACATGCTTTCATAAGTTATTATTAAATTTTCCCTCTACCTTTTCCAAATAAGTGCTAATTTAGGTTTAGAATATGTGAAAGATCTAGAAGGAAGATAACCTTATTCAAAGGTCTAATCCATTATTAGGATAGCCACAACCTAGGATCAGTCCCATGTTGGACTAGATTTGAGTAAGAGGACCTGAATAATCACCTTCTTAGCTAGGGTGAAAATCAAGAACACCAATAGTAAAACTAATATAAAAGATTATTACATCTATTTTAACATAATAAATTTACACCAAAATAAATTCTTGGATGTATTTTGGCATAATAACATTGTACTTAAAAATCTCAAATATGAATAGGTAAGGCCTTCTATTATAGCCTCCAAAGTTAACACTTGCCCAAGTTGAGTTAGGTTAAGATTTAAGCATGGAATGAGTTCAAACTAACCTAAGTGAATTAAAGTTAACTCCAATTAAGTTAAGGAGGTTACATGTAATTATGATTTTCAATTAATAGCCATGGATCACAAATTAGATATTTGTATATACTTTGTGAATGCTTGATAACTCATAAAATTAATGATGAAGAAACTTGATATTTTGAATTTTTGAATTCCCATTTTTATATATTAACTAATTACAAGTGGATTAATAATCTAAGAATTTAATATGGTTTAATTATTTGATTCAATTTTTTTTTATCATTTTTAGATCTTTTAGGAATTATTCAAGTGCCTTTCTTAATGGTCCATAGGCCAAACTACCAGTTGTTAGGTCACAAGGTGACTAAAGATGAATATGTGAGAGGTTATTATAGTGTATAGTCTAGTATCCCAAATAGGGATTCCTCAACATGATTCAAAGCACTAATAAATGTTGTGTAGACAAAATAGGGACATTCAATGATGCCTAGATTTAATGTGAACTATTTGGTAGAAGTTAGTTTGAAGTTTGGTCAAAAGCTAGTTATGGCCAAAATGGGTTGTCTATAGTTTTCCCCTATTCGAGAAGTCATTTCAAGCTATAGGCAAAGTAAAACCTTCTCAAGGGTTGAAAATATATTTAATTCATAATGCCCCAACAGGTGATGAAGAGCCCTAAATTCCCCCTCAAGGGAGAGGGTGATAAAGAAGGTCAGTGATTGGTTCCTCAAAATAAGGAAAATGATGGGACCAAAAGGTAAAGGGGTAGTGAAAAATATTGATTTTCCCAAAGGTGGTTATAATGAGAGGCATAGTGAGATGCCCCACTTCGAAAGATAAAAAGGATGATTTTCCCAAAGATGGTTATAATCATTGATATAATGAGATAAAAAGATAATGATTTACCCAAAGGTAGTTATAATTATTAGCAAAATGAGAAGATAATGAGATAATGATTTTCCTAAAGGTAGTTATAATCATTAGCTAAATGAAAACATGCCCCAGTTGGGTAGATAGAGATAATGATTTGCCCAAAGGTGGTTATAATCATTAATATCTAGGTAGGTTGAAACATAATGATTTACCTAAAGTCAATTATAATCATTAGTACTATGGATTGAAATAATATGGAAAATTAGAAAAATGGGATTACAAACTAAATCCATACTCACAGTGTAAAAGTAAGTCAGGATAGAGGAAAAAGATGAATTTGAGAAACCTGCTAATATGGAGATGTATGTCCTTACTAGCAAGGATTAAAATTCATTTGTGATTTAATTACTCTATATTTGGGTAATGATTTGGATAGATTGGGAATTTTTTAGGTAACCAAGGAGAAGAACTATGGAATCATTACTTGTAAGATTTCTCAAGTTGATTTATGTTATAGCATGTCATAGTCTGCATCATGATATAAAACACCATGATAACTTAACACAAAATCCAATAAATAAATGAAAACAATGCACCAATGATAAAAAAACATGATGACAATGTTGACATATGAATATGGATGGACTTAAGTATAATACATAAAGAATCACCAAATGGACTCATATGGACTAAGTCAAGGAACAATAATGAAAGCAAATAAATAGCCAAACTAAAAAAGAATCAAAATAAAAAAAACATCAATAAACAAAAGCACAACAAAACACCAATAAATAAAAAGTGAACAAAATAATAATAAAAACATGAAACAAACATAAACAATGGTTAATCACAATGTTAGTGTAAATTAAAAATAAATTATTCATGCATGTATAATAGAGATATTAGTTTGGCAATAGGGTGACCCCTATCTAGACAATAATGACGTAGGTATAACAAGATAAGAATAATTGGCACAAATTTGACCCTAGGTTGTATGGAAATAATGACACACAAGACAACAAACATATCCCTTAGGATATAGGAGATAATGAAAAAAACAAACAAAATGGGGGGAATATAAGAAAAGGAAGGGGTAGTCGAGTTAACTCCAAATGCACAAGGCGATTGGACACTACCTACATAGTTCCATGGATGTAAGATCCAACATGAAATTTAGGCCAAATGTAGTTCTAACATAATATGTGATAGAAGAATATGAATGATAAGAAAATGTGACTGATGTGTAGATAAAAATGGGAATGGCCTCACAAAATGATGAGAGAGTTTAAAATAGAGAATACTCACAAAATGTTGAGAGTGTAAGGTGAAGCCTAACAGTCATTAATGTATCAAAGTGGAATATATAATGCATATAATATAAACTCACAAAATAGTGATATCATAAGGCTTTAGGGAAGTAAGGGTGGGGAAACCAAATGACAAGTGGTTACTTGTAAGATAGTTATGGGTCTTAAGATCTTTAAGGCAAATAAGTGGTCTAAAAGAAAGGAAGGTATAACCAAACTAACTTAATATACCCCATGTATCTATGTGTTTCCTACATAGTCTATGCAAACCTCATGATAATGTAGTTCTCCCATAAATGGAAGGAAAAAGACCAAGGTTGTATTTATAAATAAACTAAACAAACAAGATTATCCATCCCAAAAAAATTGAATAGCTTTATATCTCGTGTGGAAATTTTAAGCCAATTTTCATGATTTTGTGATTTTTAGGATTTTATAGATCTTGTAAAAATGTTTTTATAATTTTATATGCATCTTAAATTGATCAATAATGATGAGACACTAAAAAATCCAACTCAAAAAATGGTAAGAAAATGGCTTTGGTTATTCATAAAATGGTAATAAAATGGCTAATGGGTGACTAAGCTGAGCTCAACAAGAATTAAACACTACCCACATAGTCCCAATTAGATCTCAAGTCACTATAGTTCGACATTATAGTGGATGAATCTTACTAGGTAGTAGTAAGTTTGTGATGTAGATAAATGGAATAATATAACATAAGAATGGCAAGGTGATACTGTAATGCATGGTAAAGGTGTTGTTCCTAATTTTCCCATATGTGGTTATAATTAAGAAATAATGACATAGGTCAATGACACTAATTTTTCCAAAGGTAGTTAGAATTAGTAGCATGGAGTGGGACATTGATTTTCTTAAAGGTGGTTATAATTAGGAACACTCACAATGAAATAAAATAGAAATGAAGGATGTAACTACCAAACCACTATCATATTGGTCCAAGATACTACCTCTATCTATAAAACTAAATCAACTTCTAAAAATTCATCTGAATCCCTTTACTGAAGGTGCCTGAAGAAAAAAATGATTGAAATTGAGGTCAAGAGGGGTGGGGAGGGAGGGTAAAAACAACTTTGGACTTTAGTTAAGGTATAGTATAGCAGTATGATACAAATAAAATACATTATTGTAAAATGTAAATGTGACTCATAGACTATACTTCAGGTCTATAAAGTGAAATAATGCTTGAGGTGTATGATGTTCATCAACTCATCAAGTTCATCTCCATCTAGTGTAGTGAGCTTGTACACTCCAAATTCATAATTCTCCATAATGACAGATGGGTTTATCCAATTGGGTTTTAACTTTCCATTCTTATTATTCTTAGTCATGGTGTTCTTTTGGTTTTCTTTGAGACTAAGATCCCCAAGCTTGAACTCTGTATGTTTGACCCACCAGTTATATTGGCCATAAAGTCTATTTTGGTAAGATGGAATGCTATTGAAAATGGCCATGCATTTTCATTAAATTAAATTATAGATCTTATAGGAAATTAAATCTATAATCTTCATCATTTAGGATGTGTTTCAATGAGATATGCAAAGAAGGTAACTTGACCTCAATGGGAAGAATGGCCTCAGTACCATAGAATAGAGAATATGGAGTGGATTTAGTTGGAGTATGATAATTAGTTGAATATGCTAGAGGGAGTCAAATATTTGGAGGTGCCAAACATGACCAACATCATCGAAACTATTTTTAAGGATGTTGATAATGGATTTATTAGATGACTGTGCTTGACCATTACCTTGTGGGTAATATGTGGTAGAAAAATATTGGGTCATATTTTACTCAACGTAAAGTGTTTTGACATCTTTTTTCATAAATAATCCAACATTATCAGATATAATGTTGGATGGCATACCATAGTAAAAGATGATATGATTCAATATGAACTTGGAAATCTATATTATAATCACACAAGTGAGGGGTATATATTCAACCCACTTAGTGAAATATTCAGTAGTGGTAAGGATGTGTTTATGACCATCAGATGAGGTAGGGTTAACTTCCCAATGAGATCAAGTCCCCATATTGTAAATGACCATGGTGTAAGCATTGGTTTTAATGTTTTTGGCTGAGGCATGAATTAAATTGGCATGTATTTGACACTTGTCACACCTTTTGGCATAAGCAATTGTATTTTATTCCATATTTAGCCAATAGTAAGTTGTACATAGCAGATTTTTGGCTAGGATAACCCTACTAGTGTGGGATAGACATACTTCTACATGAAAGTACCATTATGATAATGTGGATTCTAAAAAATTTAAATAATAAAAGAGAGTTCCATTAAAAATGTAGTGGTAAAGGGTTAGGACAAGTAGGGTAGAGCAAGAGGTTTGATGTGTAAAGGCTTTTTGTTGTTTGTGTGATAGTTTTAGTAGTATGATATTGTCATGTAGGTAGTTATATAGGTATGATAACCAAATAGACATGGGACCAATAATATCATAGATCATTATGATGGTAAAAGGTTTAAGAGTGGGAACTAGAATATTTTCAATGAGGAATTAAGATTCTTTTGCCTTATCTATGTGCCAGATCAAATAACTAATGGTGGCCATAACATCCATTATCTTCTTACTAGCCCTAGGTATGTGTTTAAATTGTACATTAGTGATCTACTATTTGAGAATGTTGATCATGGCCTTATATGGTACCAACTTATCATCCTTGGTCTAAAAGTGGTCTGTAACCTAGTTCATGATTAATTGAGAATCACCATACACTATGAGATACTAAATATTCCATTATATAACTTGATTAAGACCTACAAAAAGTGCTTCATATTCTTCCATGTTATTAGTAAATGAAAAATAGATATCCTTGTATGGTGTAATAAATAATAGGCCTACCTCTAATCCATATGATGTGAGTGATCCATCAAAATATAGCTTCTAGTGTTATTCCTCAAGAGGTGTTTCTATGATGGTCATGATGGACTTATCTAGGAATTGAAAAGTGAGGGGTTCAATATCTATAAGGGGAGATTCAATAAATTGATCAGTAAGTAATTATTCTTTTAAAAATTTCTAGCTAACATAATTGATCTCAAAATCGCTCAGAAGCATGATCCATTTAGCCATGTGGCCTTGTAAAGTTATCTTGGATAGTATATACTTGATTAGGTCTACTTTGGAAATAACTATGGTCTTATTGTTAGGTATGTAATGTCATACCTTCTAGGCTATAAATATCATAGATAAACAAGCTTTTTTATTGGCATATGTAAATAGTGTAAGGCTTAGATAGTACATGACATGCTATTTTCCATTGTCATCATGCTAAGCTAGAAGTGCCTTTGTCTATAGTAGATAGGTACAATATAAATGGCTTTCTTAGAATTGGTGGTAAGAAAATAGTGGGTTGTTAAGATAATCCTTTAGGTGTTGAAATGATTTTTAATAATCTTCATCCCAAAGAAATGTAACATATTTCTTTAGTAAGTGAGTGAGGGGGTGGAATTTTTTGGCCAACTATGAAATGAAACATATGATAGATTGGATTTTTCCCTAAAAACTATAGAACTACATTAAATTAGAAGGTGGAAACATCTTGATAATGGCATGTACATTCAAAGGATCAACTTTAATGCCTCAACAAAAGATGATGAAGCCTAATAATTTGCCTAAAGTGACACTAAAGATGTACTTCTTGGGATTAAGTCTATCTTTATATTCATGAATCCTTTCAAATATTATTCATAGTATAACTATATGATCAACATATGTCTTTGATTTAACCAATATGTCATCAACATAGTCTTCAACAATGTCATGCATCATATCATGAAATATGACAATCATGGATCTTTGGTATGTGTCCCCAACATTTTTGAGGTTAAATGGCATAACCTAATAAAAAAACATCCCCCATGGAGTGGTGAATTATATCTTTTGTTGGTTTTATGATGTGATCCTAATTTTATTTTACCCTAAAAAACCATCTATAAGTGAAATCATTTTATACCATACTATGGAGTCAACTATAATGTCAATATTTGGTATAGAAAAGTCATATTTAGGTTATGCCTTATTTATATATGTAAAACTAGTGTATATTATAATTCCTTTTGACTTATTACTAATAGGCACAATATTCAAGATCCACTTTGAATATTTGATCAATTAGATGCATATTAATTCTAAGAGTTTTTACAACTCTTTCTTTAAGAGTATAATAATACAAGAATGCATATTATGTAATTTGTACTTTAGAATTTTGACATCAGGATGTAAAATAAGGTGATGTAAAACAAAGGTGGGGTCTAAACTTGGCATGTCTAAATAGGCCCATGCAAAAATGTCAACAAATTCCTTAAAAATGGATGTAATGATTTCACATTCCTCCTCAGTGAGGTAAGTGCCTAATTTGATCCACTTCAGGCTGTATGGAGTCTCCATGTTGAATTTTCTAGTAGTTTTTACTAGGAGAGTCTAACCATATTCCATAATGGTTGACAATGATGTGAATTGGCCTACAAATTCAAAGTCCTCTATTTAGACTGGTTCTTCAACCTCTCATAAATAAGATGAATATGAATCTCTTAATGGAAATGATGGCCATGTCATAAATACTATAGGAAATTCTTGGGAAATTAGATCAAAGGTATGTTGTTTTATTAAATTGAACTTAAACCTAAAATCAAGTTCATCATTAGTGGTATCCTAATCTTCATTCAAGGAATGGTAAACACTCCTATCTAATTGTGCCTAAAATAAGTTTTCACCAAAATAACCACCTTTCTCTTTACTTTTACCTTAGTCTAAAATCATTTCAAAGAGGTTTTCACTTTGGGACCTCAATGTTTTAGTCATTTGTTTTTGGATAAGGGTGTTCACCCATTCTCCAAAATAGGCTACAAGATCTATTTTGATAGAGAAACTTTATTTGTGGTCCCCTAATGGAACATTATCTCTTAGGCATAGAAAATTGTAAAAGGCCTCATCATTCTCAAACTCATCTACAATCACTTTGGATTTTTGTTGGTCATATGATATAAGTTGAGGGTGATATAGAGGAAGTAGGTTACATCTGATTACTAGGGTAATGGTATAAATGGTATATAGGTCAAATAGGTTGGTATTGGAAAGGTCTTCATAAATAATATGATCAAAATCTACTTCATTATCCAATCATCATCACTAGACATTGGCATTGGAACATGAACAAGATATGTGGGGTCACCCCCAAGTAGTTTAAATAAGAGACAATAAGTTCCTTTGTATCAAGTTATAGAAATTGGTTGTAGAGTTCCCTTATGATCTATCCTAGGGCCTTCTCCTTCATAGGATTGATTTTCCATGATCCTATTACAAATGGCATCTTTAGTATTTTTATATCAATTAAAAAATTTGACATTGTAAAAGTAGGATTCATCATTGGCAAGTGGGTCCTCTTCTTGGACAATGGTTGGTATGAAAATGAGAGGAGATGGAATATGAAGTTTGCCCTTTATTTTTAATTTCCATTCCATGCAAGGTGGCTTAGCTTTAGGTCTTCCATAGGAATTGGGGTTTTGTGGAAGTTTAGTAATGTAGAATGTGTCATGGGTCAAATACTATCCTAGACCATTGGTCAAGATGATAATATGATTATACATATATTAAGGAGTGTATGAGGATTAGTTAGAGCTATCTATTTCTATGCAATTGGCCTCTATAAATTTGACAAGTATCTCTTTGCCTTTGTCCTTTTTGGGTACCAAATCTAGGCTAAAGTGGTAGTTGTAACTTTTATACTCAGCCTTCAAATGTTTGTAGTATTCATAGGGTTGTAAATATCCATTGATAGTGACTTATATGTCTAAGTGTGAGAAATTGATATATTAAGGAGTGTATGAGGATTAGTTAGAGATATCTAGTTCTATGCAATTGGCCTCTATAAATTTGACAAGTATCTCTTTGCCTTTATCGTTTTTGGGTACCAAATCTAGGCTAAAGTGGTAGTTGTAACTTTTATACTCAGCCTTCAAATGTTTGTAGTATTCATAAGGTTGTAAATATCCATTGATAGTGACTTATATGTCTGAGTGTGAGAAATTGATATATTAAGGAGTGTATGAGGATTAGTTAGAGCTATCTAGTTCTATGCAATTGGCCTCTATAAATTTGACAAGCATCTCTTTGCCTTTGTCCTTTTTGGGTACCAAATCTAGGCTAAAGTGGCAGTTGTAACTTTTATACTCAGCCTTCAAATGTTTGTAGTATTCATAGGGTTGTAAATATCCATTGATAGTGACTTATATGTCTAAGTGTGAGAAATTGATATATTAAGGAGTGTATGAGGATTAGTTAGAGCTATTTAGTTTTATGCAATTGGCCTCTATAAATTTGACAAGTATCACTTTGCCTTTGTCCTTTTTGGGTACCAAATCTAGGCTAAAGTGGTAGTTGTAACTTTTATACTTAGCCTTCAAATGTTTGTAGTATTCATAGGGTTGTAAATATCCATTGATAGTGACTTATATGTCTGAGTGTGAGAAATTTATCCATTGGTGAAATGTCTAAGGGATTACATGAATTTCATACATCTAAGGTTTACCCAAGAGGAAATTTTAAGATAAGTCTAGGTCTAACACATGGTAGAGTGTATCATGGGTCAAGGTCTCAATGATAACTCACAAGCTTATGATTCCTTGTGATTCTCATTCTTCATTATCATAGGATTTTATAGTAATAGTTTCTAATTTTAGATCAATTATTATATATCCCAAATAATTGATGAGATTCAAAGATATAATATTTAGGCCTGATCCATTGACTATGAGGACATGTTTAACTTTGTGCCACATTATGACAACTTCAATGTATAGTGGGTTGTTATAGATAGGGCCAAGGGACCACATATCACTTTGGTCTAAGGTTAACTATTTATAAAGCTATATGTATAACCAAAGCTTGGAATTTGTCTAGGGTATGTCATTTGGAACCTATGATTGCCTAGGAGATCTATTAAGATATTATTGTGGATAGTAAACATACATAAAAAATCTTAAATGGAGATTTGTGTGAGTGTCTTTTGAATTTTTTCCAAAATATCATATGGATTTTACTTAATAGTGGTATATGGCTTGTTCCTATCTAGCATAATGGGTTGAATTGGTTCATTAAGAGGATGTTGTGGTCTTGAAATGGTAATTTTATGTTGTTGAGTTGTGATTACATAGTCAAGATTAGATATAAGACCATTATAACTTGATGATGATGGAGGTGGGCTAGATAGGATAATTATCGATTGTTGGTGCACTTGGTTTTGGTCATAGGATAATGATGAGTTATTGGTATAAGGTCTAAAAATAGTAATCCCTAGTTATTGTTGCTCTTGGTTTTAGTCTTAGGCCAAGGAAAGATTACTGGCTTAGGTAAATTGTTTTGTGTTTTTGGCAATAGACCTGGTCTATTGTCACTTGGTTTAGGATAATGATTATGGTAAAAATAAGACCTCCCATAATATGGCATACAACTTTGTTATAGTCATGTGAAATTGAATGAATATTTTTTTGGTTATTAGAATATTTTTGTCCTTGGTTCATCCCATTCACTTGACATTATTTTTATTGCTATTGATATTTCTTTTGTTGTCAGGTGCTATACTTTTTTATTAGTAAGAACAAGTTATGATAGGATACATACTCTTTTCCTTAAGGAAATTTGAGGAATGATATTTTTGTTTCTATGGTTTCATTTATTGTTATTGTTATTTATTTTTCATGTTATTGTTATGTTGTGGAAAAGGGTTTTGGTAGATACCTAGGTTCTGATTAGATGTATATGGTCAATTATCTAATGTAATCTCCCCATTTTCTAGCATGTTCTCAATAAGGTGATTTAACAAAACATAATTCCATATGGAATTCCTATGAACATGGTGGTATTCATATAAATAATTCTCTTTTTACTAATATGGGTATAATATACCATCAATATAATGCTTAAAAAATGTCCAACTAATCATATTAGATGTGCCTAGCTTGCGAAACACTACATCAATAGGTTCACAAAAATTGTTGAAGACTCGAGGAGTCATTTTTATTCTTAGAGGAAGGGTTTTTTAAGGTGGTGGTTGTTGTATTTATAGATTTGGTCTAGGTTTATACACATGTTTTGCTTATTGAATAGGTTTCTAAAGTGGTGTAAGTTGTATTTATAGTGTAGGTTGAGCAGATGGTGTTTAAACTGATTGGACATGGTACGAATTAGTTAATCCATTTAAAACAACATTATTATCCTCTTTGTCTTTATTATATTTCTCATAATTATTGGCTTAAGTGGTTGTATATGCTTGTGCTTAGACTTGGTTAAGGTTTTCACTTAGGCTTATGCCTTGGTTTTGGATATGATTTTGGTTTGAATAGGTTAGCTTGATAATCCCTTTGCTAACAAGGTGTTTTTCAATATGTAAACATTTTTTAATGATGTATTTGAAGGTGTGTGCTCATTAAAGCTCTAGATGATAGGATATCTCATAGTGAAAATTTTTAGTAAACACAATAACCAATTATTTATCTAGTAAACTATGGGCGAATAAACTAGCAAGCACTCTCCATATCTATAAATCACTTACAAAGCTCTTACTAACTTTATTCTTAGCTTGTTTCAAAAATACTAATGAAATAACATGCTTGAGATTATAGGAGAAATGTTGCATATATGTGTTTGATAGGTCATCAAAATTAGATATGAAATTCTTAAGTAATTTGAGGAACCACTCCAAAACATGTCATGCTTAACTTTGAGGAAACAAAATTAAGAGGTACATGTCATTATAATCCATTTATTGACAAGAAAAAAATAGCTCTACCAAATGGGCCTTAAGGTCTCCTTTACCCTTGTATTTATCAAATTTTGGTGCTTCATAACCTAGAGGAAACACTATCTAAAGATACTCCATGTTCAATGGGTATGAACACACATAATATAACTTGAATTTATTGGTCTACTTCTCTACTTTAATGTTGGTAATTACATCCTTCATTTGTTTCAATTTTTGGGCCAAGGAACTAAATGGTACAATTGGCTAAGATGGTGGCTAGGTGATCACAGGTGGATTACCTTGACTAGGGTATAATAGAGGTATGGTTTGTTATATAATGTTGGTTTGATGGGTGAACCAACCAAGAATATGCATCCATACATTGGGATGAGATTATTGAAATTACACATTCTAATTCAAATTTGGTATAGAGCCTTTATTTTGAGAAAATTAGGGTTGAGATAGAAGGATATGGATTTGGGTAAAATATTATTCCTATTGAGGTTGAGTAAAGACTTGCTATCAGTGAGTCAAACCTAGATGAGTAAGGGGAACTTGTTGTGGACTGAGGCCCCATCTTTGGATATGTGGCACATGCTAAGTAAAAGGTAATTACTACATAATTGGTACTTATTAGATAATGGTACCTCTTTTTTGTATAAACACTTATTGTGATCTATATGTTTGATGGGTATTAGACATTTGTCTTTGAAAAATAGACACATGTTATTGATTATAAAATATTCACTATTATAAAGGCCTATTAATCTATGATTTTAGAGGTATGTTTTCTAATAACTATAAAGATGGAATATTTGTTCCCCCTATTGAGGTAGCATAGTGTTTTGCCTCTACTATGGTGGTAGATTAGACTATGCTTGATATTGTGGAATGTTAGTTGTCACCTATTAATATGGGGTATAATTTTACACTTGTTTTTAAGGCAAAAAAATAGCCAACACTTGATTAATTAATCTATGTGGTTACATGCTTTACAAAGTAGGCGGTTGAGTATTGAAAGTAATTTGCTATGGTTAGGATGTAGGAGTTCTTACCCCATGCTATTTTGAACCACTTGTGGTTTTGGTGAAAGGAACTTATTATTTTATGCTATTTATTGGTGTATTTAAACCACTTAATCCTCGATTAGAAGAATCTTACATGTTATCCACTATGTTTGTCACATTACTCTACATAGAATCTGTAATCACATATTCAACATATGGGCTATTTTACATGTGACTGATGGAAGTGTTTTTTGAAAATGGGTCTATACCAAAATTATATTTACCTCTAAACTTAATTATCACTCCTATTGAAGGATACATCTCTATGATTTGAGCATTTAACATGGCCAAGGCATTATGCATTACATTCAAATAAGTTTGATATGCTTGTTTCATTTGTATAAAGTGGTCCTCTATGAGGATATTTAATTTTAAAAGAATATTTGGTCTTGATATGACATAAACATGAGAACTTGAGGATATTTAGTAAAGACCTATTCAATGGTTTAGGTATCAGTCATGTTTAAAGGTACTCTAACTAGACTAGGTAAATTTTCATGGGGGAATATGCTAGAAAATTTGCCCCTACCTATGCATCTCTAAATAAAACCTCATCCTTGATTTAAAGAAAGTTATAATAAAATAAATATCACATGTCAATGTCATAGTGACATAATATAGTTGTTGCTGAACTTAATCTATAATTGATGATATACTAACATGGTATTGTGTAGTTTACTCTAGGTCTTAATCTGAATATGGAGGTGTGTTATCCAAATAATGGGATAACGTATCTATAATTTTTTCCCTATATTTATTAGTGTAAGTATGATAAGGATCCATCTCATAAACTACAACATCACCATATGGATCTTGAATAAAGTTATCAATCATGATCACACTATCATAACCTAGATTATACATGGCTCCATTATGAGTGTAATGAGACATATACAAATCAATGATTAAAATTCCATGAATAATATATATATTTCTAAAAACTCTTGAAAATAAAGTCTAAAATACAAATAGTCTAAACTTGGTAAAACTTGGTCTAAGAACTTGGTCTAGGAATAGAGTTGATTCTCCAAAAATAAGTAATGACAAACTCAATCTAGAATGGTCTAACATCAAATGTCTGACATAAATTTTGAAGTTAATGGATAAAACCTAATGCCAAACTTAGTAAAAAAGTGTTTCAAATAATTTTAATCTAAGTCTAAAAATAAAAAATGTAGCTAGGTCTTTGGGAACAAGGCAAAATTCTAGGATTAAAATAACTAGGTCTAAAAATGGAGGTTTAAATGTTAGGACTTTTAAAAACATTGTACAAAATCTAGACCTAAAATATAACTAGGTCTAAAACAAAATGGAATTTCTATGTCTTTTGGGAACATGACATAAAATATAGACTTGGTACAAACTAGGTTTAAAAGGCAACATAACTAGTCTAACAAAATTGAAACACTTTGACTCAAACTAGGAACTTATATTTAAACATAAACTTGAGCTTTGGAAAAAGACATTAGAATTTAGGGATATGGAAGATATACCTCTTCCTAAATCTAGTCACAAAAATAGTCTTTAAATTGAGTAAGGAATTAGTTGATGTTGTATAACCCACAAGTGCAAGATAAATGTTGAATACAAAATTACATGAGGCATAGGCATAAACCAATCAACATTTGAATTTGAAATTATCAAGAATAATTTGGAAACTAATTTATAAGTCTTGGTGCTTAAGTGGAAAACAAGATATACCAAAATATATGGTATAATGATACTAGACATAGACTAAGAAGGCACATGTGGTTTTGAAATTGTGGTTGGATATAAGGAAATAAGTATTTGAAATAATGCAAGTAGTATAATGACACTATCTTGTGCTAAAGGTATGACAACATGGTTTGTTTCAAAACTCTAAGGAACAATACTTTGAATGAAATATGTAGTGTAATACTGACCCTTTCAAATAAGTGACACACACATGCAAAAGTTTGACAAATGATTAAGGCAAAGTGTGGCATCAAATAGATGACATAACACCTCTTAAAAAAGTGATGTGTAAACATGACTTGTTTTGAATGTGTTATGACAAAAACAAGTTTTGATTCAAGATGATGTAATTAAAAGTACAAAAAACAAAAACACCTAAGTGTATCATCTTAATCCTAAAAAGATGACAATGTGGTTTTGTACTATCAAATTACATCTATATACTTGCTCTTGAGAGGAAATTATGTTGTTAGTCAAAAAAAATAAATGGGCATGAAAGATAGGTTTTTTAGGCCCCCTCTTCTCTCAAGAGTTTGTATGATGACATGGAACTTTGGGTTACCCACCCTATATTGACATTATATCTATGGTAAGTGGGGTTATCTAAAAACTATCAATTTTTGTATATTCTAAATGGCCTCATATGTGTGTTTAACACTAGGGCATAACACATTATTTAGATAAAAATTAACTAAATTGTTTTAAAAATGTATTCTCCTTTTCACAACCACTACATCTTTCAATTTCTTAGTGTAGTGTGATTTCCAAGTTAAACCTACATTCTGAGGAAATCTCTTACTAATGGAGCTTATTTAATCGCTCAAGCTAGCACCTTAATAAGTCAGCCTTAATTTATATACCCTTACTATGGATTTGGGTTTAAGTGATGTTGGTAGATGAATTCTCAGGTCAAAACTTCCCTAGAGAATTTGTGGGGATATGATATATTCCAACCTATAAGCCAAGATGTAATAAAATAAAAATTATGGAAGGATTTTAGGATTGTTTTGGGATCACCCAAATCACTCAGATTTTGGGGAGTGCCTTAGAAAGTTTCCTTCCATACTTTGGTTAAAATAATAAAGGAAAAAATTGAAGCATTTTTTATCACCCAATTTCCCTAAGGGGGATGGGGGTAAGCATACACACTGCACTTGGTTTGTAAAATAAACACACAATATCCCAATAGACAAAAAAGCTCTTATGATCACTTAACTAGAGTGTGAGTTAATTTTTAGAGCACCAAGTGAAATATGATATGAATTTTAACCCCTTTTTATTGTTTGATAAATTTTAAAAATTAAAATAAGTCAAGTAAATGAGTTTTAACCACCAAATGTAAATGTGAGTTTGAATCTTAGTGTGTTAAAAATGTCTTTCCTTGGTCTTTGGGTCTTGAAAAAAGTGTTAGAGGTCCTTTTGCTTAGAATATGAAACCAAGTGAGAAAATGAAAACTAAAATTTATCTCTTGGGTTTCTTATGTTTTCACACAATGCAATACCACAAATACACAGAGAAAAACCATAACTTAAAATTGCAACTGGTCAATGCAAAATCGTAACTTCCTACAAAATAAAGAGTTAGTGCAAAAGCTTGACTATAAAGTAAAAAATCATTGATTATAAGGTGAATACCACAAATTTAAAAGGAAAAATAATGATTATTAAGGCAATACCATGACTATCAAATTAATATCATTACTATCAAAACAATATCGTGACTGTCAAAGCAATATCATAATTGTTAAAGCAATATGAATATTAAGGAAATATCATGGATTTTAAGACAAAACTATGACTATGAAGTAAATAACATGAATATTAAGGAAATATCATAGATTTTATGATAAAACCACAACTATCAATTGTAAAAATGGAAGTGCAATATCATTATTTCATAATGCAATATCACTACTTCATAGTGCAAAAAAGCAACTACATAGTGTAAAAATGTGACTACATAGATAAAAATGTGATTTCATGTGTAACATCCATGGGATTTAAATTTTCATTTTTTTCTAGAAATTTAATATTTTGACATGAAAAATTTATAAATAGGTCCTAAAATTCCATGGGAATAACTTTGTGAAGTGCGGGTCCCACCGGACATGCCATCATGTGAACAAGGAATCCATAGTCGGCATATTAGTATAGTGTTAGTCAATAAAATCTAATAAAAAAAACACACTAAACACCAACACCTCTAGCCTATATAATAGGTGGAGTATATATAACAAGCATACAATTAAAACACAACTAGAAAACAAAATAAACCATCCTTTAACCTTCCTTGTAGCTCTAAAATGGATTGTTGAATTAGCTTGCTCAACTATATACTTAAGAAATATTTGTCAATGAATCTCCATTTCTCCACCTTTCCTTGGCACCTTGGTAATGTTGGTTGGATTATATTTACTTGGATAATAAAATTGGCATGGTAGCACTACTATTAAATATTATTGTATCTATTTGAGCACAATAAATTTACATCAAAAGAGCTTCTTGGAGGTATTTTGGCATAATAACATTAAACTAAAAAATATTAAAGATCAATAGGTAATGCCTTTTATTTATAACCTCCAAAGTTAACTCCTACCCAAGTTGAGTTAGGTTAATATTTAAGCATGGAATGAGATAAAACTAATCCTATATGAGTTAAGAGTTAACTCTATTTGAGTTAAGGAGGGTATATGTAATTATTATTTTCAATTAATAGGCATGCCTCACTTTAGATATTTGTTAGATATTTTGTGAATGCTTTATAACTCACAAAATCAATGATGAAGAAGCTTGATTTTTAGAATTTTTGAATTCCCATTTTTAGATATTAATTAATTAAAAATGGATTAATTATCTATGAATTTAATCTAGTTTCATTAGTTGATTCATTTTGATTAGCAATTCTAGTTGTTTTAGGAATCATTCAAGTGCCCTGCTAAATGGGTCCATAGGTCAAATTGCTAGTCATTATGTCACAAGGTGATTAGAGATGAAGATGTGAGAGGTTATTATTGTATATGAGATAGTATCCAAAATAAGTATACCTCAAAATAATTTAGAGCACTAATGAATGATGTCCAAATGAAATTGGGATGTTTTGTGATCCCTAAGATTAATTTGCATTATTTGGTAGATGTCAATTTGAAGTCTAGTCAAAAGTCAATTGTGGCTAGAATCAGGTGTCTATAGATAAAATATAGTAAATACAAATATATAAAGATTTTAAAAAATTATAAATTATTAAAAATATAAACTAGGTTAGGGTTACAAAATTATCCTTTCAAATAGATTCATTTAGACTCTATAAACTTTTTATGAGTTGTGACTACTTTAAATATCCTAAAAACATAGATGCATTAGAAAATAGTACTTCACTATATACTAGGACAAGGTTGTAGAAGGTGAACAGGGTGATAGTGTATTATTAATTTCTATTGTAGCTTTTTGTTGGGATAGTGTACATTGGATCTAGAAATTTGGGCTTGTTTGCCTCTATCTATAGGTGATCAGTTTTTGTCTGAATCTTGATTTGGCACATGGGATACCTATAAAATAAATGTCATTTTCCTACATAGTCACACAAAAGATATAAAATGAAAAATGGGATAAAAATGGGGGATGTGGGAATGGTTGAGATATCCTTAGAAATCACCTTGTTGATCAAGTATTCCTCACATAGCCCAAATGCCTTAGTTTAATGCAGTTCTCAATTTATGGAAGATCATATGAATGTAACTAGGAATATTTTAATTATAATGATTGATAATAATTCTCTTAACCTACAATAAAAAAATGTTAGAATTGGCTAAAGATTATTGAATTGTATAATAATTGAAATAGTAGTCTTTAGTTATAAGCTATAATCTTTTGAAATCATAAAAGAGATTATTTTTTTCAATGAGAGATATGTAAGTTCAGGTGTGACCCATGATGTGATTTAATATGGGAATATTTAAAATGTTTTAGATAACTAGCCTATTTTTTTATACATGACATATGTTAGGAAGCATTTTAGTTTGAAAATATGACTGTTAAAGTGTTGTGGAAAAAGTTTCACTACAAGACAAGGGCACATTACACCCTTTTCTAGATAGTTTATTCTTGTCCAGTAGGCATAGAAGTTTTTAAAACCAAAGTGATAGTGATGTATATGTTGAATATGGATGAAAAGAGATAAAATATGGAAATATAATATATATGCATAGTAGTTATGAGACTTTGAAATGTTCCTTATATATTGTGGGTTATCATAATGGATAATTTACCAAGAAAAATAAATATGTTAATAACAAACATTGTCAAACATTTATTTATTAAATTTCAATGTCTAAAGCCTCCTCCACATGATAATTTGTCAAATTTACTCATAAGGGTACTATATAAAATTCTAAAGGTGAGACAAATCCTTGGAATTTCTAAAAAAATTAAGAATGAGGTATTTGTAAAATATCTACCCTTGAACCCTTGTCTAGCATACCCTTTTGATAATACCAACATTGTAATTATCCCATCAATTTTGATTGAGGTTATAGTGGACATACCAAACCTGGGGGTAATATCCCACCTACGCTCTTAGATTCTAATGATGATGGTCCTGATGAGATCAACCTAAATATAAAAACTTTGTACCTCCATTCTATTATTGTAGCTCATTTTACTCCTTATTTGTGACCTCTTGCTTGCAAAAATCCAACTGACAAGTTTCCCACTTATGTGGTCACTCTTAAGAAGCTTTCCTCCCACTCATCCTCTATTGACATAGTGGTTGAGTTAATTAATATAGATCTTACTAATCTAGATTATGATAAAGTTAATTCTTTAATGACCCATTTTTATTCACCCATGCTCAAGCTAAGGATGTATAAATCCTTTGTTATAATTTTTCTTTTAAAATTCGTATGATCATTGTGCATCTTCTTATAGTATTAACTAAATTAACTTAGTTTTCCCTCCTTTAAATTTACCTAACATTAATTTGATTATGATTTATGTCCATATTTATGAGATGGAGTGCATTCTAGCATATACCATGTATACTAATCTTATTACTTCTAACAATCTTTAGACAATACTCAATGATCATGCCATGACTAGAACATACTAGTTTTTTAGGTTCTCTAATTCTTTAAGTAAACTTCCTCTCTATATGTTTGACCCACTGGTATAACCTACACCAATTTTGACTCCTAAATAAGTAATTGTGCCATTTTTTATCATTCCACATTGTCTATGGTCACCCACAACATGAGTTTAAAGCATACTAAATATATACCAAGTATAACTAAGTTCTAGAATCTACTACTTTATGTTTTGACAATGACAACTTATTTGATATGGTTTTATCCAGACTCTAGTATGATTATCCAACTAAGTAAAATGTGGTACCACACATACTAACCTAGGAAGATGAATAGTATTATGAGTTTCACAAGATAGTTGGTCATTTATCCAAATATTATTAAGCATACAAAAGATTTTTATCAAGTTTAATCTGAAAGGCCTAGTTCACACCACATATAGTTGTCTCACTTGGTCTTCTACTCCAGTATTCTTTTGTTGTTTCCATGGGAAAAATGCATTCTTAAACTCACTATCAAGTTATTTGATAATATATATGCTCTTCACCTTGAATGAAATTAGTGTCCTAGTATTCTAAGACATGTCTCCACCAAATATTACAATAGATTATATTCTCAAATAAGGGGAGGTATATTATCTTTTGGCATTAATGCATTACACATCATATAGATAGGTGTAGATCCCTCAAAAAACATCTTTGAGGCTTTTTGAGGCCCTCAACACAACCATCATAGTAACACACATAGTTTAGTTAAGAATAAGAAATAACCTTCACCACAACTAGATCCATCTATTATAATAGAGGATGTATGTAACCTAATGTTGTATTTTTCTTACATTGAGGATTATTATCAAGATATCCCATGACATCCTCCTTCCAATTTAACTAATTTATCATTAGGTTTGACTCACTAAGTAGTCATAGAATAACTATTAGAGAGAGTAAAGGAGACCATGATTAGATCATTATATTAATTACATTATAATTTATCAGATGTTATAAATGATGTATGTTGAGATATTACATGGAATTTGTTGGAAAATATTTGAGACATATCATATTATATTGATATTTTCATATAACTTGATTTCATTTTTTTATTTTTTAGGATATGTGATGATTTTTTTATATATCTTGCTTCTATCATGATTTATTTTTATTTTCACCACTTTTGTGTTTTACATGAATATCTTATTTATATAATTTTACAATCATCCTTTTTTTCACCTATGAATATTATGTCTCACCTTTAGGGTATATATAATTTTACAGTTAGCCTTAGGTTCATATGGATCTTAGGTATCACTAGTATTTTATATCCTTTTTAAAATCAATGTTTGCTTTCCTTGAGAATCTTAGGTATCACCTTTAGGTTTTGTATATCACACTTTTACCAACTTTCAGTTCACCTTAGTTTCCTTGTGGTTCTTCTACCCCATTTGTACCTTACCCATATTTTGGGATGAATTTATAAATCAATGCTTATTTTATATCCCATTTAGGTTAGTATGACTTCCCTAGTGACATGAATATCATCTTTTCATAGCATAGCCTCATCATTTCTAAACCTTTGTTTCCCTCCATAAGAACATCTATAAGTATACCCATCATTTTACTATTATTATTTAACACATAGGTATAACTTCTATATCCCCATTTTGTCCCTCTTTTTCCTTTCACTTGAGGAATACATACATCATTTTAGAGATTGCACACTTATATGTGGAGAAAGTCTAGTAGTCTTTAAGACACCATGGTCTTTAGATTCTTCTATATAATACCTCAGCATAAGCTCTCTTATATTAGTTATGTATTTCACTCATGTTTATTTTTTACAAATCTATACAAAGCAAGAATAGAAAAATATAAAATATTTAAAATCTATATTATAAGAAAAGGCAAAGATAAAATGGAAAATTACAATATTAAAATTTATATCACAAGAAAATTCATGGTCTTTGTTTATCACATCTCCTCTTTTATTAAAATATCAAACTCCATCATTTACCGCATGATAGAGTTGAGGTCCATTGGGGTATAGGAGACCAGTATAATGGGGTAAGATGCTTATATCATTATATCTTCCTACATATCTAGTGCCACCTATCTTCTCACACAAGTACCCAATTTTTAAAGTGGGTTGACACCTAAGTAAGGGGTACTAAAGAGTAGGTTCCATGTTGTGGAAAGATAGGATAATTTTATTCTTAATGAATATAGATTATATACACCTAATTTTTTCAAACTTTTATTGATTAATGACACTTTATATCCTGTAGGAACCTATCGAGTCTCAATCTCTAAGAGTGCATTCCTTAAGGGGTATAATGAATAAGGGGTGGGTAGAAATATAAATATAAGGATAAATTCTTAGGCATGTTAAATTCTTATATTTCTCATTCTCTAAGAGTGCATGCCTATCTAAATAAATATAAGAATTTAACAGGGGACATGATTGAATATTTTTAGTATTTCACCATTATATCCATCCCTAGAGAGGAAAATTGGGCATCACATGTATTGGCAACCTCAGCATCCAACTTGGCACCAATCCAAGAATACAAAGTGAAAAAAACATTATAGATCTAATTCCTTACCACTTAATCCCTGATAATATATAAAATTTCTAGGTCTTTGAGGATGATCATAGATTATCCAATTCATGAATAATTCTAGTACTTTTGAGGAATATATTATAGATGAAAAAGAATTTGAATGTCTAAAATTAGAAGACCTTAAGGATGATGGCATCATGTAACTCAAGGAGAATCAAATCCCTATGGGGATGGTATGTTTAGAAAGTATCTTTGATATAGACCCATAGGATGAAGGGCAAAAGTAATTAAAGATAGATTATTTTGGCAAAGAATATTTTGTAACTAAGGAATACCCTCAATATGTAAATATTGGTTTGGCCTATACATATGCAAAAAAGAAGAAGCTAAAGTAAATATTGATGTATTACAAGGACATGATTACCTGGAACTATGAATTTTTTAAGACATTTGATCCTAGGGTAATAACCCATATGATTCCCCTAAATCCAAATAGTAAACCCTTAAGGTAATGTCACATTCCCATGAATACCTTTTTAGAACCTCTCATTAAGACTAAAGCTTAGAAGCTAGTAGACATTAGAATCATATTTCCTATCAGAAATTCTACCTAGATGGTGAAATTGGTGTATGTCAAGAATAATAATGGATAAATAAGGTAATATGTCAAATTTAAGAGCCTGAAATGATCTATAGATAAAGATAAATACCCTCTACCTTCCCTATATGAGGTAATCTAGACTATCAATAGGTCTAAAATGATGTCCTTCTTGGATGGTTTCTCTAGACACAACCAAGTGCTGGTAGAAGCACATGATTAGATGAATATTGCTTTCACCATAAAATTGGGGACATATGTTTATAAGAGGATGACTTTTGGCATCCTTAATGATAGGTAAATATTCTAATGATCCATAGACCATGAATTCTAAGGACTCATTATCAAGTGAATCATTATCTATATGGATGACCTTACTATGTTTTATAAGAATAGAAGAGATAATGTAGACCACTTGCAAAAGGTATTTGATAGATTCATAAGATATGGAGTGTCCCTCAACCCAAATAAAAGCATATTTGGGGTGACCGAAGGCAACTTGTTGGGACACATCATAACCAAGGAAGGAAATTATATTGATCTAGAATGGATTCAATCTATCTCAAAAATGACACCTATAAATATTAGAAAATATTTAAAGTCATTATTTAGTAAGATCAACTTTGTGTCGAGATTCATCTATAGGTTTGTTAAAATTGTCAAACCACTAAATGTTATGTTAAAAAAGATGCAAAGTTAGAATGGACAGCTAAGTCTAATAATTCCTTATAAGACATCAAGATGACATTACCTAAGCTCTAGTACAAATTAGTCATGACTTCATCAAACACTTCAATCTATATTCCTTTGCTTCATAACATACCATTTTTACAATAATCACTCAAAAGGTAGATAGTAGTGGACACTTAATTTTTTTATGAGTACTAATCTAAAAGATTCTAAACTAAAATGTTTGATGATAGAAAAACAAATTTATGCATTGGTTAAAGCTAAAAATAAGTTCAAGTATTATATCCTGAGAAATAAAACTTATGCTATAGTCATAGACCTAGTTTTTAAGCTTATGCTTAGCCAAAATGAACTAGGTGAGATAAATTTAAAATAGATGTCTAAGTTACAAGAATTTGATATAGATTTTATACCATCCAAGATAGTGAGAGATAAAGGAATAATCTAAATAATGATTGAAATAGATATATGATTTTGGATTGAGAAAGTGACTAAAGTCCAAATGGATGGAGGAGAGTGGTATGTGTATGCAATTAGAAATGTATCATGTTTATAAATCAATCCTAACTTAGAGAAGATAGATAATAATTACACTTTCAATTGGGGATATATTAAATAATTGGGAACATAACTAATATATGGATCTATTAGACCCAATTAGGGAATCTCTTACTAAATAAAAAATGTTAGGGAGTGTTTTAAATCCTCCAGTCAAGAACAATCATGCAATAACCCTAACTAATTCTTATGTTTTCATATTTCACTAAATGAATAACAAGTAAAGTAAAACATAATCTAGTGTTCACCAAAGCTTGTGGCACAAAGTGGGGGTAATAAATAATAAAATTAAATATGCATATAATATATATAATCACATCAATGTATATGAAATATTAATGCATGGAAGAGAAGTATAAATGCATATCTCTCTAATCTTACAAAGGAGGAACAAAGTTAGGTATACTTACCTTTGAAGATGAACCCATCGAGTCTCAATCTCTCCCTTGGCCAAGGTGATTCACAAGAGGTTATTATGGTATGTAAGGATGACAAGGATAAATTGACTCTAGGGTACACAACCTATCAATGCATCTAAAAGAATTCTCCATAAGACAAGATTCATATCTCTAATGAAAGTATGAAACCCTAAGCTTACTTCTTAAGTAGAATGGTGGATAATTAGATGTGTAATAGTTCTTAATTCTTCTTCTCTTATCTAAATAATGAAAAAATCATCTTTCATATATAGGTAGATTTAACCCTAAGCCCTTCCAAAAAGTTTACCTAACAAGGTTGACCCAGTCGACCTAGTATTGTTATGGACAAAAATTCACTAGGTCAGCTAAGAGCCAGCCTAGACCCTAAATAAATTTTACCTAAAATAGTACAGGATTGACCTAGTTGACTTAGTAATATAAAAATTTGAAATGGGTTTAGGATATAAAAATGGGAACAAAAGGTATAAAATGATTGATGAGTGTGGAATAGAGAAGAACAAGCTTATGGATATGGTTTTTAGGAGACAAGTGTGTAGAAAACAAGTGAAAAAAGGGAAAACAATCCTGTGAAGCACCAATGGTTTTCCCACCCCTTTCTCAGTATACCCCTTAAGGCATGCTCTTATAGAGATTGAGATTTGATGGGTTTCTATAAGATGGAGAGCATTAGTAAGTGATAAAAATTTGAAAATATTATGTGTATACATATGCCCCACTTGAAGCTCATCACATGTCATGTAAGTACAACATGGGATGGTGCTTTAGGAATATAACATGATAACACATAATGTTGATGCTAAATAATATGTGGTAAGGAGAAAATAAGATAAATGAAAGTATATAATTGAAAAATACATACCTTTAATTACCTTAGTGTTGTAGATAAAGAAGGAAATTGCAAGAGATGTGAAGGCATCTAATGTGAAGAACATTAAGAAAACTTGTAGAGATCAGTGTAAAAAATAGAGAAATATCTGAATTTTTGGAATATAGGCATATATTATTCAAAAATATTCTCTAAGATGTCATGATTTCAAAACATTTTATGATTCAAAAAATGAATGAGTAAAAATAAAGATATGAGCAAAACAAGGAATCTGACGGTAAATATTTGAAAGGTAAAGAATTATGAAAAGGAAGTCTTTTGCTTATTTTTTAACTTGTTTTAAGATAAAATAGATCACTAGGAGATCTAATGAAAGCTAAAAGGGCCAAGATGGTGAGGAGATGATAACTGAGACTGGGATGGGTGGTGACCCTAGGGTTTATGTTGATTAGAAGGCATCCCATAGATGAGGTACTCAAAGGATGAGCCAATGGAGAGACTTTGATCCATGATTGTGTAGATGGGGATATGGTGATAGGAAATACTTAGGTAATAATAGATGGTTAAAATTTATTTAATTTTTTTGAGATAGATTATAGATAGATAGATTTTGAGATATATCTATGATCTAATATCTATTTGGTTTGAATTTTGTATATCATTCAGAAGAAGAGATCAGATGGATATCCTTAGTGTGAGGATTATTCCATGAGATCTTAGATAAATTTTTGATTCCATAAGACCCTATAACACTAGATGATTCCATGATACTATCTACCCCAGCTTAGGCAAGTTAGTTCAAACTAGTAAAAGAGGTTATATGGTGAGTACAACCAAATAGGGATGAGTAACATCCATCATCAAGGGTGGGATTAAGAGAGGAACTTGCATGGCAGGATTTGGTTTAGGAGAGAGTTGTGCATATGGATACCATAGCCTAGCTAGCATAGGTATAGGCCCAGATGGCCAACCTATAGGGATAGGTAATATGCTTTAGATCTTGAACAACCTCTTTATAGCATAATATTAAAAGGGGAGTTTCCAAGGCATATATGGGCATCATGGATAGGTGAAGAGATAGACAAGATATAACCTAACCTTAGAGATGTAATGATGTATTTTTGTATTTTGTATCAAAAACACATTATATATATCATTTTGGCAGTTGGATGTTGATCCTATGTGTTTATATGATGGTTGTGGTTGTGTGTGTGTGTGTGTGTGTGTGTGTGTGTGTGTGTGTGTGTGTGTGTGTGATATATATATATATATATATATATATATATATATATATATATATATAGAACATGTGTTTAGCTTTTATTTTATATGTGATAGGAAATATATGTGTTGTGGTTTCTTTTCTAGCATTATGTAGGACACATGTATGGTTGAAAAGAAACATGCAAAAAGACTTGGTAAAATATAATTAATCAAAAACAAATACATTATACACTATTTCACTTTGGTAAATGTGTAATAACAAGAAAATGACTAATTATAAGAAACCAAACAGTGGTAAATAATAGGGATTTTTTTTTAAAACCACGACAAAGACTGGCACCAAATTAAAACAAGTAAAATCATACTAAATCACATTGAGAAGTATGAAAATAATGTAATAAAATGGAAAGCATGTGAAATAAAAATGGTATAAAAACAAATCAATTGAGTAAATCAATCATACTAAATCATGTTGGTAAGTATAAAATAAAAATAAAATTGGAAAAAATGGTTTTAAATTTATCACACTAATTCAAGCTAAGAAGTATGATTTTTTTTAAGAAAATGGTTGGATTCTTACATGCAATCAAAAAATAAAAAGATAAAAGTGAAAGATTAATGAATTAAGCATAAAACATACTAAAAAAATATGGGAATCATGTAAATGACATGTAAATCATAATCAATCATATCTTATCTCATGTTTGACACATGTAATTTTGGTTGTGACTTGGATTATTGGAAAATTTTGTGAGGAAGGCTAGGTACTATCCGTGATCTTCACTACAACTCACAAAGGGAACACTAATGAGGTGGAATAAATGTGAAAATATAGTAAAAATGGATGTTGGTAATATTAATGTGAAATTTTGGTAATTTTTAAAGAAGGCTAGGTCTTATCTATGGTCTTACAATGCAACTCATAGAAGGAATCCCTAGGGGAGTGATCAGTGAAAAAAGCAATATTTCTCAAGAGGAAATATGAGTATTATAGGGAGTGAAAAAGGTAATGTAAAAATCATAACATATTCATCTTATGAGAATACCTTATGAGACATGAGGCATAATAAAGACATAATAAGACACTAAGTGACTAGTGATCATCAATGTACAAAGGAAACCTATTCGTTATAGACACAAAGATGTGTAGGCAAATAAGTGTGCTACTAAGATCAAATTATGAAGGTAAATTTGTAAAATAATATTAAAATGGACCTACCTTACCATGATGTGTTCCCCATTCCTCAAGACCCCTTACAAATCCATCGGTCTACTATAAAGATTGGGTACTTGCGTGAGAAATTAGGTAGTATTAAAATATTTTTTTATTTATTTTCCTTTTCTAATCTACTAGCCAACCACACCCTAATGGACCTCAGATATATCATGAGGCCAACTATGGAGCTTGAGCTTTGATTGAAATAAGGATATGTGCTTGGAATTAGTCTTTTAGTATGATTTAACTTTTAAGAATTTTTAATTTTTTGCCTTTAATATCATTGTCATTTGTTAAATGATTTGGCTTTTGAATATTTTTAATGTATTTTTTAAGATTCCTCCTCGATATAGACTTGGAATAACCAGTCATGAGAGATAAAATAATACAAATGAATGATCTTTAGGCTTTGGCTAAAGTATGCCAACTAACCAAAAAAAAAACTGACTAAGATACTTAGGCTTAACAATGAACTAGCATGTTATCTCAAATCTCAACCATGTGTATGTTTAGTTTGAGAAAGGAAATAAATGGGAAGAAATGAGATCTAAATTGAGCTGGTAAAATGATATTATAATTAGAGGAATTATTTTCTAACCAATAACTTCATAGATAAGAAATGACTAAATAGAACAAGGTTTGCATAACCAAGTCACAATACTAATTATCCATGTTGATAGAGATAAGATAAGAAATAATTATGAAAAGAAAACAAGGGAGATTTAAGAAATGAACTATTTTGGTCTTAATTTTCACCCATAGAGGGGTTTTTTTGGGTTCCCTCAAACTAATCCACAAAATGGGAATAACCCCAAGTTGTGGGTATCCTATAGTGGGGTTAAACCTCTAGATAATGCCAGATTCAAATTTATGGATCACCTAAACTAATGCTTCTACTAGGAAAAGGGTTAGAGAGAGGATATAATGTTACTAATAGATCTAAAAAGGTGATGTATCAAGTCAAATGAGAACTCACATAAGCATGAAATAAACATTGATGAAGAATAGGACAATGATAGCTCACAAAACCTCATAGAGTAGCTAATTGCATAAGTGTTTCATAAACTAGGCTCACAAGTAATGAATGAAGTAAAGAGGAATCCTAAGATTTACACTAGGCATACATTAATGGTGAAAAGATCATGATTTTAGACCTATAAATAGATTGAAAACACATAAAAATAGGAAAGAAAGAAGGACAGTGGACATGGAAGAAACTCCTTCACAATGCCATCATGTACAAGCTTGTTAAACATAATTCAGAGGTAAGAGATAGGTAAATAAAGTCTTTATTTCTTCAAGATGTCTTTCATAAAAATTTTGATAGGGTCTTACATTAACAAAATGATATTCTCTTGCTCTTTAAAATTGAGAGAGAGAATATCTTATTTCAAAATTGAGAGTCCCCTTATAAATGGTGAAAAAAATGGGATATATAGGAAAAGGGGGGAGTGAAGAGGAGCATGCCATAAGAAATCAATAAATGGGCTGCCACCACCTTTCAATAAATTCCCAAACACTTTTTTTTATCAATTATAACCAATCCTTCTTGAAAATTTTAAACTTTGTTAGCTCCAATAGCCTTCCATCCTTCTCATTGGTTGAGAAATACACTAGAAGATAAGAATTTATTGAGGATGATGAGTGATAATCTTACCAAGAAGGGAAAATCTTTAAAGGCTCTAAAAAATAATTAAATGCTCCACCTATACTCTCTAATCTCCAAATATATTTCTTGAAACTTATACACCACCCTCCACTTGGATTCATTATAAGGATAAAATAATCATATCCATGGACCTAATAGAGCAATGATTATGTCTTCTTTAAGAAGCTATAAGTACCTATTTTTTAAGGATATGACCATGTCAAAAGACAAGACACTTATTTTCATAATCTCAACTCTTCTCCTACTTCAAACCCTTGACATAGGTCTACTATAGATGAAAAAAATACCATTTATTATTTTTAATATAGTCACCATTTCAATGAAGATATGCCATATGATAAGCCTCATTATTTATCTCTATTAGGTTTAAATAAATCTATTCTACTTCTAAACATTATGGAATCTAAGAACTCATTGTACACATGGATCCCCCTTCAAAAACCAATGGACATAGTTATAGAAACACATTATAATCTTAGAAAACAAGTCTGACAAGTTCTAAATCTTTAAACCATAGGTCTAGACTGAGCTTTAATGGTAGCCTTTGAACTTGAAATATCTACTCTAGATTGGCATAAATCATATTTGGATCTTGTCTCTATGCATTCTCCCATCTGGGTCCATAAAATCTTTTCATCCAATGTTCTTTCCTATGTGGCATCCTCACCATGCTTTTTATCATATTTAAAAATATGTCCATCATAAATTTAAACATGTGTCACCATCTTATGCCTCCTAGAACTTGATTGAATTTGCTTCATTGATCTTTGATTCAAGATTCCCAAATTGTGATAGTTGACAACCCCATGTTCAATCTATATATCTTAATTCCAATCTTCATCTGATTACTAATTTTGTATGATGTGGTAACCTCACATTTAATCTAGGCTCATTGACATTTTGACTTAATTCATACCATTGATCTCCTTTGCATAATTGAATGCACTCCATTGATCTCTGATTTGTAAGATCAAAGGTTCTCCATTGATCCTTTGATTCACTATGATCTTGACACTTATCACCATTATGTTTCATCTAAGGATATTTTGACTTGTTAACCTCATGATCATTATTATATATATCATTTCATAATTTAAAATGTGCCATTGATCTATCTTGATCCACTGACCCTAGTCTTTAATGTAAATCATTGATTGGGATTTATATGCAAGAATACACATAGTCAATCTTGATCTAGATATATTTTGACTTATTGAATTGATTGATCACCTACATGTCATTGAAATGATAATCCAAAAGAGTAATGTTTTGATACTTGGTATTCTTGAATTCAACCTTAGGATCCTTTGAATATTTTTGAACCCAAATAGATACTTCCCATGGCTTTAAATTGACATCCCTACACACGTCCCACACTGCTAGATCATTTTTGAAGGCTTATATATTGAGATAGAAAATTCATCAAGACACCAAATTTGTAGGGGACATTCAATAAAAAAACATCATTTCCATGTAATCCTTTAACTTTAAGAGGCCTCCCAAGTACACTTATTAAATGTACAAGTAAACTAACCTATTTATTCTTCATGACATGCCAAGATGGTTTATTTCTTCTAGGCTTGTGCTCATTATATTTTGACTTATCAAGGCTCTAATAAACCTTTGAGACTTTATAAATAACCCCATTCATGCTCTCAAGTTCTCAAACACCATGTAAACTTGTAGAATCCTTCACTTGCAATTCTAGACCTACTTCTAAACCTAATTTTCAAAAATCAATATATTCACCTTAAGGTTTGCTTAAAGTGCTTTAAAATCTTGCAAGGGATATATGGTCTTCATCTTCCACAATTGGATTAATTCAATAAACAATAACTTTACTCAGGTTCTCTCTTCACTCTATGACATCTCCATAATATTTCACTACATCCATCTAGGATGAAGCTTCATATGTAAGCCAATTTTGGCCAACATTTTTGGTGACCTCCTAGGATTGCATGCCTAAAATGCAATAGCTTAGTTTCCTTGTTTGGTCCATTGGGAATACAGAATCACAAGTATTTTCTCTTAGTTGATATGAAACTTATACAAGGATATCCCTTTCTAAACCTTCTCTTGAAGCAAAAATGACAATAAGAACAAAACAAACACTATGTCAAAATCACTTTTGGAAGGGAATCACACAACTAAAAATAAATGTGAATAAAGAACTTATATGAAAACATGAAAAACTACTCTAATATATATAATGGTTGAAAACTCTTTTATTAGCAAGGCTTTAAATGAATGAAATTGACTAGGATTGTTATATCCCTCTCCATCCAGCTGGGCAAGTTGAAAAGCATTATGTTATTTAAATCTATGAATGAAATAAGGGCCACTTCATAAGTTGTCAAATTTGGTATGGTTTCCTAGCTTTGACTTATTTGAATCCCACTTAAGGACTAGATCCCATTATTTTAAGTCCCTTGATATGGCTCTCTTATCAAAGGCTTTCTTGAATTGATCTTGATGTGACTCTAGTATCTTCATTGTGAGGTCCCTTGTTTCTTCAAGTTCCATGAGCTCTACCATACTCATGCTCATAGATTCATTCTCTATCAACTCAAGTTGATGGGATAAATCCAAGGTAGGTAGCTCAAGAGAGATGGGTAGTTTGGCCTCCCTCCTATAAACTAAGATAAATGGTGAGTTGCCAATGGTAACTTTAGGAGTCACTCTATCAGCCCATAAGGCTATCATTAATTTTGTATGCCATACTCTATTATCCTCTTCCATGGTCCTCTTGATGATCCTTAGTAATTTTTTGTTTGTTGACTCCACCAATCCATTACCTTGGGGGTAGTAATTTGAGGATGTACTAAGGTAGATGCCCAACTAAATTTTCCGTTCACTTGTCCTCATGCCAATAAATGCTAAGGCATTATATAAAATTATTGTTATTGGTAAACCAAACCTTGTTACTTTGCTATCATAGAAGTCCAAAACTAATGTCTCATTAGCTTATTTTAGGGAAATCACTTCCACCCACTTGGTAAAGTAGTCAGTAGTGGTGAGTACCCATTTTTGTCCTCCATTAGAAGGTAGATTGATCATTATTACGAATTCCAAGCCCCACTACATGAAGGGTTATTCCACCTAAATTGGGTTATGCGGAAGGGTTGCCAATCTCTACTTACTTATAAGGAGATAACACTTTTGGACTTTTTAACCCAAGCATATGAATATTTAAAGAGACTAGGCCAATAATAACTATATCTCATCATTTTTACTATTGTAGTCCTTGGATAAAAATGGACTCTTATAAGCCCATTCTAAAATTCTTCTAAGAGTTTTGTCACCCAGTCACCATTAATGCACCTAAGAAACACTCTATTGAGGTCATTTTTGAATAAGACCTCATAAAATAATACATAAGGTATGGACTAAGGTCTAAAATACCTTCTCTTTTCCCTATCCATACCTTGTGGACACTCACATGTTATGAAGAAATGTGTCATATCCTAAAGCCAACTAGTATAAGTTTGAAGTGTATCTATTTATAATTTATCTTGTGTCACCAAAACAACTTATTTATCTTCATGGAGTTCATGAATCATATGCTCACATAATACTTTACCTCTAACTAGCTTAGTGACCTTGATCTCCATGTCATACTCCACGACCTTGGTAATCCAACTAGACCTCTTCTTATTCAAGTCTTTGTTAAGAAAGAAATCTCTCACTCTAGAATGAGACACCATAAGATAAATCCTACTATTGGAGAGCATTGGTCTAAACTTTTTGAGGCTTCTCAAAGATGTAAGAACCTTATTTTATACAAAAGTGTACCTTATCTCACACCCCTCTAGGCCTTGAATAGGAAATACAATTAGTTACTCAAGTCCTTCAATATTCTTTTGCATCAACATGGTTGATATATTGTCAATATTGGCAAAGTTATACAATATGAAATCCTTTAAGAAGTTAGGATTCATGATTGAGGGTGTTTGGAAAATTCCTTGCTTAATAGCCTCAAATGTTACTTTACCTTCATTTGACCAAGTGAAAACTTGGTTCTTCTTCATCAAGGTAGTGATAGTTTTGACCAAGTTTTCAAAACTAGGTATAAACCTTCTCATGAATTTTATTTTCCCAAGTAAACTCTAGAGTCCTTTCTTATGCTTGGGTAAGGTTAATGCAAAAATGGCACTTACTCTATCAAGATCAATATCTAATCCCTATTTTTATATAATATGTCTTGAGAGTTTGCCTTCATGGATATAAAACTCATATATCTTGGGATTTAGTGAGATCCCATATTCTTTGTATTTTTCAAAGATCAACCTCAAGTGATCCAAGTGCTCACTAGCCTTCTTGGAGAAAATTATTATGTCATCCAAGTAGACAAACACCATATGATTTGATAATCCTTAGAAATCCATGTCCATGGCTCTTTGGAAATTTGTCCTAGCATTTGACAATCTAAAAGGCATCTTCTAATAAGCATATGTGCCCCAATTTATGGTGAATGTAGTCTTATATTGGTTTTCTTCTCTTACCAGCACTTGGTCATATCTTGAGTACCCATCCAAAAGATAAAAACATTTTGAACCAAAAAATATATGGATTTTCTCCATGGATGGTAAGGGATAGTGATCTTTCAAAGAGACCCTATTCAAGTCTATGAAGTCAACACACGACTGGATCTCCCCATTCTTATTCCTCATAGGTACCAAGTTGGCTACCCATGAGGAGTGTTTGATAGGAAACATGATATAGGATTCAATCAATTTAGTCAATTATTTCCACACAAGGTCTTCAATTTTGGGGTTGATAGGCCTCTGCTTTTGCCTAATAGTCTTGGCATCAACCTCTAATTCTATAGTGTGTTGGGCTAGCTTGGGATCAAATCTATCAAATCATTGTATTCATAAACAAATATGTTTACATATTCTTTTATAAAGTTCAATAAAACCATGCCTTTTAGCCTTGGTTCTTACCTTTACAAGCTTGACGAGCTTATCTTTGAGGATAATAACTCTTTCATAGTTATCCTCATCAGTTAACATCACTACTTTATCTCTCCTCATATAATCTCCCTCATGAAAAAGACATTCAAGGTTGACCAAACCTTTAAGAAGTTTTCTAGACCTTAGCTAAATAATTTGATCTTCATATTAATGTTGGAATTTATCTTGGTTAATTGAGGAAAACTATGCTTCCTAATGTAATAAATAAGCAATCTACATGTCATTATCAAAGACCTACCAATGAGTTTCTATGTCTAGAATTGATGGTATTACCACCACTTTGACATGTGGTTACACCTTGGTCCTTTTTAACTTATTTGGGATGCCAAATTGAGCTCCCACAGCTTCCAACCTATCAACATGTTAGTTTTGGTTCCTTGGCATTTCTTGGATGTTGAAGATCTTAAAGTATTCAAGTATATCCCACACTCTATGATTTTAGTATTTCATCAAGGGATTCCTTATGATGTTCTATCCTCTAACCTGATGTACTATTAGCTCATTATCCCCATACACTTATAACTAATTATTCCCCTCATACTAAGCTATATTGAAAGAGTAACTAAATTTAAACTTGTAAGAGGAAAAGTACTTGTCATTAGAAGAATATACTAGCATCACACTTGCACCTACCCATTGTTTGCTTCTTGAGCCATCAAAAAACAATCTCCATAAACCACTAATATCCTCATGTGGCATATTGAGGGATGGCATGGACTCATTTTCCTTATGCAAGCAATAAACACCCATTTTTGTTTTTACAACACCTTCTGAAAGGGTCAATTAATTGATTTTAACTCCATAACTCATCTAATAATATATCATGTATCTCCTTAGGATGAGTGTTTATTTCTTAACTAATTAGGTGATCATCTTCATCAAGGATGTTAAAATTGGTGTTTGATCTACCTAGCCCATAAGGATCAATGTGAAATTGTGTAATAGGCTTGGCCTTGATAGACACCTTGGTCCCATACCTTGTTTGAAAAGCCATGTAGGATCAATCCGTTGCTAGATAACCCCCAATATTTGTTGTAGAGTCTCTAGATAAGCATAGATAAAAATGAGGAGGAACATCTAGAATCAACACATATTGAGCCATTGAAACACTAGGACAATCATGTAGGGTTAATTTGAGACTTTAAATAATACAAAATGGTTTGGTAGAAGATATATTAAGTTGTAAAACTCACTTATATTGGTGTTCATAGTTCAAATCAAGTTGATCTACTATTGATATTAGCATTATTGAAATTCTTGTTCCATTATTTACCATGTAGTTATGTACTAAAGAATAACCAATCATTATATAAATGTAAAATGGAGGAGGTTTGACCACCTTTTTTTATTTCCCTTCATTAAGTCTCTTGGTTGTATTACTAAGAACCACATTTTCCTTGCTTGGAGGCTTCTTAGAAACCTTGATATTTGGCAATCCTTCCTAAAGGATATCCACTTGACTAGGCATAGAAAGCATGTCCCACATTGGCAAAATCACATTGGACTTCTTTATTTGTTTCAAAATATTGATGGGTAAACCACTAACCTTTGGTTGTGCTTTGGGAGCCACAACTATAACCTAAACTTATGAGTTTTGGGGGACAAAGGCATTCCATTGATTCTTTTTATTTAGAGCTATTGGAACCTTTAGAGTAGCAATAGGTTCACTTGGATTTGATATAAATGGAGTGATAGTAATAATCTCTTTGTCTACTTCTTCTTTACCATCCATGTTTCTTCTCTTTATCCTTGTATTTGTTACCACTAAAATGTATGCTTGGATAGAAATAACGTATTGATTAGATGCATAACACTCCTATTATTCATAATTAACCATTGTAGCACCCAAATGTCTTGGTTATTAATTAATCCTCTATCCTTATTGAGGATTTTATATCTTTTTCATCATAGTTACTTTTATGTTCTAAGTCATAAGAGCTTGATTGTACCCATAGCTAGTAGCCTGCTACCATTGATCATTGAAATCCTGATTAAAATCAGTGTTTGGGATAATGGATTGACTAAAAGACCAATTATAAGGCATGGTTCCCTCAACTTCTTGAGAAAATTTATTCTAAGTATGGACTAAAGTATTATAAGTACTTATAGAATTTGGATTATAATTATTTTTCCTAACATAGTTAGGTTACCCTTGTCCTTGCAAATTTCCTTTATAGGGTGGATTATTAGCTTGATAAGACTATTGATGAGGCTGATATGAATCTTGATAAGGTATATTTAACTAGGCTTGATGCATCTTCACATTCACCAATTCATTTACAAATGATAGAAACATGTTCTTAAGTTCTTAGAAATTCTTATTTTCTTGGGAATCACTAGATTGACTAGTTGAATCCTTTTCCTACTTTGGTGTAGGTATGGAATCAAGTATTGGCATATGAGGAATATAATTAAGGGAATGAATTATAATAGGGGGTGGTTTAATCTCAATAAATAAAGGCATTGGCATCTTAGGTGTAAACTTTACATTTTGTACTAGACAATTATTTGCTCTGATTGCCACCTCATAAGCATTTGGTAATGTGTTTCCTCCCATAAATTGAATCATTACTACAATATCACTAATAAAATATTTTAGATAGTAAATAAAATCATGGTTTAGATTAGGCCTAATAGATACTGGGTTCATGCCCCATGTCTTCTAAAACTTGTTAGTGAAATCTTTCATAACCTCATGAGGAGCACCTTTAATTGTGGCTAGTAGTTCTGCAAGTGACAAGTGATCACTCTTATCTTCAAAAATTTTACACAAGGTATCACCTAGTAGATCCCATGATGTGATAGATTTAGTAGTAAGTTTTATATACCAATATAAGGGTTTACCCTTAAAAGAGATGGCCAATAACTTGATGGCCACATTTTCCTCATTGACATCATGAATATTGCAAAAGTTGACTATATCTATGAGGTTCTTAGAAGGGGTTGTAGATTGGTCTCCCATGAAGTAGGGAACTATTTTAAGAGAAAACACTAGGATAAGATCATAATATTGGATGTATAAATGGCTCTAACCATTGAAATCCACAAAATTAAAAGCTTTAGGGAATGACATGGCAGTGAAAGGAGCTAACAAAGATCTTCTTGTATCAAATATTAACCTTTTTACTAAGTTTAAAATTTATTCAACAAATTTAAAATAAATACCTCTAAAATTAATATTTTAGTCACCTTTATCATAAAATATAGTTAATTCTTTGCACCATAATGTTGAATATTTCTCGAAGGTTTCTAAATACTTGAAAAAAGAAGGCTATAACCACTACAAATTGATTAAATCATGATCAAACGTGACCAATCTTTATTTAAATGTTGGTCCCATTGGGCATGACAAAAATTATTGTGGTATTAATTTGTACTCATATATGGGGTTCTTTAGGATCCCTCCAACTAAACCAAAAAATGGAAACAACCCTAGGCTATGGGTATCTTGTAGTGGGGTTCAACCTTTGAGGAAGGTCAACTTCCTCTTCATGGATCACCTAAACTAATGATTTTACTAGGAAAAGGGTTAGAGATGGTATAGGGTTACTAAAAGAGATAAAAATGTGATGTACCGAATCAAATGAGAACTCACATGAACATGAAATGAACATTGATGAAGCATAAGATAATTCTAGCTTATACAACCTCATAGACAAGCTAATTACATAATTGTTTCCTAAACTAGGACCATAAGCAATGAATGACTTAAAGAGGAATTATAAGATTCATACCAAGAATGCATTAATGGTAGAAATATCATGAGTTTAAACTTTTAAATAGCTTGAAAATACATTGAAATAGGCAAGAAAGAAGGACAATATACATGGAAGAAACTCCTTTGTAATGCCATCATGCAAAAGCTTGTTAAACACAATTTAGAGACAAGAGATAGGTAAAGAAAGTCCTTATTTCTTTAATAGGTATTTCATACAAATTTTTGATAGGGTCTTTCCTTGTAAAAATGAGAGTATCCTCTTCAAATTTGAGAGAGAGAATATCTTCTTTCAAAATTGAGATTCCTTTTCAATGGGAAAGAAAATGGGAGATATAGAGAAAAGGTAAGAGAGAGAGAGAGAAGGAATGAACAGATAGAATTCAATAAATGAGGTCCAATCACTTTGATGTATTCCCAACCACATTTTGATCAATTATCATTAATCCTTCCTCCTAATTAACCATTCATTAGCTCCAAATGATCCTTAAATCCCTTGATTAGTTTAAAAACATACTAGAGGACAAGAATTTGTTGATGGTGTTGAGTCATGATCCATTAAAATGGGAAAGTCCCCAAAGACTTGAAATTTCATTAAGTGCTTCACTTGCCTTTTTTAACCACCAGACTCTCCATCTACTTAATAAGTTTTTCCCACCATGTTTTATCTTAATATGTCATTTACATTATCAGATAGTTGCCTTGAACCCATTCATTTAGTGTCCCTTTAGAACAAAATTATTAGAATCACCATTCTACCTTTACTCTAAACCCTAAACATAGATCCAATATAGATGAAAACTAATCCTATTTATTAGTTTTCATATATTCATAATTTTAATGAAGATCCATAGGCTAGGGTTTCTTGCTCATGAACAAGACTTAAAACTTATGCCTAAGGGATTTTGAGAGGTTTAAATAAGCTTTAATGGAATCCTTTAATTTTTAGGGTTTCATCTAGTAACTTGGATCAAATTTTGATCCTACATTTATTCATTTATCTACTTGGGTGGTAGAACCCTTTAATCTAATTGTCTACCTATGTGGCATCTCCTCAAGCTAGTTATTTTCATTTTAAAGCCTAATCATTATCATATTGGAAATGTGTCTTCATCTTATGCCCCCATAGAACTTTATCAAATTTTTTCCATTTATATCCTCAAGATTCTCTTCTCTTTAACCTTCAATATTAGCCATTGATCTATGATTGCTTTCTAGATTATGCCACTTGGTAGCTCCACATTGATTTTTATCTCAACTTTCGAAAGTGTGACATTTGGAAGTCTCATATGCCTCTTATGGACCCTACTATTATTCTTCATATAGTTCATGCACTTATGCCATGTGGTGGCCTTGCATGAAATCTAGGCTCATTGGCTTCTTGACTTTGATCTATACCCTCGATCTACTCTACACGATTAATTATAATCCATTGATATTTGATATGCCAAATAAAAAATGGACCATTGATATATTAAGTCACTTTTTTCATGACACTTTTCATCAATGAATTAAATCTCAAGATCCATTGACCTTTTGACCTTGAGCTTACCATTGATCTTTATCTGAATGATTAAACTTTCATCATTGATCCTTACTTCAAGCTTATAAGATCATGCCACTTAGCATCCCTACATTCAACTTGAAACTTATTAAGTATTTTTTTAATCTAAATGGATATTTCATATGGCCTTAATTTGACATCTTCCAACACATCCCATGCTTCTAGAACATTTTTAAAGCTTATATCTAAAGATAGAAAACTCATTAAGATACCAAACTTGTAGAGGATGACCTTGGCACAATGTACATTAATTTCATGTAATTATTCAACCTTGGTTAGCTTCCCAAGTGAATTTATTAAATGCAAAACCAAATTGACCTATTCACTCCCTTATGATGTGCCATGATGATTTGGTTCCTCAAAATCACCAAATTCACACTTAAAGCTTGCTTAAAGTGTTTCAAAAGCTTGCAAATGACATTAACTCTTCACGAAGTTTGTGTTCTCCTTCCATCATCGAATCACTCAATCAAAACCTTACATATATTCTCACTCCATATCTAGGAAATGTTTTGTATGTAAGCCAAATTTGGCCCACATTTCTATGAGCTAGTAGATACTTGAAAAATAAAGGCTATAACTACTGTAATTGTAAATTGATCAAACCAACATCAAACTTGACCAATATTTCTTTAAATTTTGGTCCCATAGAGTGTGCTAAAAACTATGATGTCTTAAACTACACCCATATAACGGGTTATTTGGTTTCCTTCCAACTAATCCAAAAAATGGGAACAACCTCAGGCTATGGGTATCCTGTAATGGGGTTAAATCTCTAGTTAAGGGTGACTTTCTCTTGATGGACCACCTAAACTAATGCTTCTACTATGAAAAGGGTTAGAGAGAGGTATAGGGTTACTAATAAATATAAAAAGGTGATACATAAAATCAAATTATAACTCACGTGAGCATTAAATAAGCATTGATGAAGCATAAGTCAATGTTATCTCACACAACCTCACAGACTAGTTGATTGCATAAGTGTTTCATAAACTAGGCTCAAAAGTAATGAATGAAGCAAAGAGGAATTCTAAGTTTCACACTATTAATACAATAATGGCATAAATAACAAAAGTTCATACCTACAAATAGCTTGAAAACACCAAAAAATAGGCAATAAAGAAGGATGATGGACATGGAAGAAAATCTTTCACAATGCCACCATGCACAAGCTTGTTAAACACAATTTAGAGACAAGAGATAGGTAAAGAAAGTCTTTATTTATTCAATATGTTTTTAATAAAAAAAAATTATAGGGTATTACCTTGTTAAAATGAGAGTCTCTTTCTCTTCAAAATTGAGAGAGAGAATATCTTCTTTCAAAATTGAGAGTCCTTTTCAATGGGGAAGAAAATTGGAGATATAGAGAAAAGGGGGGAGAGAGAGAAGGAATAAGAAAATAAAATTCAATAAATTAGTTCCAATCACTTTGATGGCATCCTAACCACCTTTTTATTGATTATAATTAATCCTTCCTCCCAACTAACCATTCATTAGCTCCAAATGATCCTTAAATCCCCCAATTATTTTAGAAACATACTAGAGGACAAGAATTTTTTGAGGGTGCTAAGTCATGATCCATTAAATGGGAAAGTCCTAAAATACTTTTGAAATTTGATTAAGTCTTCCACTTTCCTTTTTCAACTACCATAATCTCCATCTACTTAATGATCTTGTCGCACTATCTTTTATCTTGATATGTTCTTTACATTATCAGATAGTCACCTTGATCCCATTCATCTTGTGTCCCTTCATAACAAAAATTTTAGAATCACCATTTTACCTTTACTCTAAACCCTCAACATAGATCCAAAATAGATGAAAACCAATCATATTTATTAGTTTTTGTATAGTCATAATTTTAATGAAGATCTATAAGCTAGGGTTTCTTACTCATGAACAAGACATAAAACTTATTCTTGAGGGATTTTTAGAGGTTTAGCTAAGCTTTAATGGCATCCTTGACTTTAGAGGGTTTACTCTAGTAACCTAAATCACATTTTGATCTTATATTTATTCATTTTCCTACTTGGGTGGTAAAATCCCTTATTCTTATGTGTATGCCTATGTCGCATCTTCTCAAGCTACTTATTTTCATTTTAAAACCTAACTCAGTAGATAGTGGATTGGGGGATGCCCTGTGTACTAAAGTGGTAGTAGATCCTTGATTCCCTCTCCCTCTATAGAGTGGTCATGGTCGGTGTCCTCACCCTTTAGGAGAAGACAATACCATATTTGATCCAAATGCTAACCAATATTTCATGAATATTTTTTCCATAGGGAGAATTAAATTTACCTATTATATTTGGCTTTGATCCTTCTTTTGATAAAGTGGGTGAACACTTGAAGTTGGATCTTGATTTGACTATGTGTAGGGTGATGAGCTTGAGTAGGGATTATGAGAAAATTTGACCTTTTCTTCACTTATTTTCACTTTAAAAATCCATTTTAGGCCTTAAACATATTCATTCACCTCACCCTAACTATACATCTTGTTACAAGATCTTAAAGTTACCTTAAGATGGCATTAGGGTCTATAAGTAAGTTTGTATGACTATTTACAATGTCATATCTCTAAGGCACTTAACTATAGTTACGAGTGTTAGACCCTTTGGAGGAGTTATAAAGACTTTTACCACAATTTCACACTATTTCAAAATCATTTGTGTTCTCTAACTTGTTTTCAATCCCTTTAAGACATAAATTACCCATCTATCTCCCAAGCTAACTATCTTAGATAAGGCTTGGTATGAGATAAAAAATGGGTATACCCACTATTTATCTAGCTAAAATTATAGCATGGGTGCCTTGAATGGGTCATGATTACTACTGTTATTGATTTTTATGGCTTGGCTATGCCTATAAGGACCTCAAACCATCATTTTGGATCAAATTGGTAGTAAACTACCTATTGACTATGTGACCATGCATGAAAAGTTTGGGTATGGTCTTTTCCCTAACTTTAATCCTTCTTAATCAAATTATGTGGCTCTATGTCCTGATCAACCCCTCAAATCAACTCAAAACATCTCTAACTCCATTTTTTAAGACTGCTTATTGGAGACCTAATAGGTCTTGGTTATAGGTGTAGTTTCTCTTCTTGTCTAAAACCATTAGGTTTAATAGATGATGAGGACATAGTAATTAGGACCTTATTATCCTACATAATCCTTTTATCTCTCTGCCAAAAATCCTTCATCTATGTCAAATCATCTATGACTCAACCACCTTTTTTCCCCCTAACTATAGGTATCTCAAATTGGGCTCTTGATTATAGGTAGGAATGGGTTCCTCCTCATGATACTCCTCCCATCACCTATAAATGAATATTATTATTTCCATGAGGTTCTCAACCTCATAGCACTCCATACTCTATGTATCCCAAAAGGAACCTATTTCCCAAATTATCCTCAAGACTTCTTAGACACAGTTTTGAGTCTCTAAGAGTCCTTGGCCAAGTTTAGCCTTTGAGGTGAGTTACCCTCATTAGCTCTTATATTTCATAAATCCTTATGAATCCATTCTAGTAAACCACATTTTCATTCTCTCCTCTATCTACCCACATAGGTCTATAGGTACTTCATGGTGCTTGATTGAATCTCTTACCCTAGGGTGAGTTAGTTTTCAAGAGCTATGCCTTTCATTTTTCACAAGACTATAACCACAAATAATAGGTGATACAATAATTTAGTAAACAAGTGAATATAAATTGTTCCATTCTCTCTCATAAATGCATGGCTCAATCATCTTCCATACTAAAAATTCTAGGATTACCATGAAATTGATGTTTTTTTAACTTTGTCAATATAATCTTGTGTGAGCTTACTTGGAATATTTGATTGAGATTTTCACTTGAGTGTTTTATATTTTTATTCTACCTCTCATTCCTCCAAAATTATTTATGATATCTATACTCCTTCTAACCTCTTAATACCTCTCCATAACTTATCCCATTGTCATAGTTTTTCATTTTCTTAGGAAGGACTGTAGATGTTTAATGGTGCTCCCTTGAATGTCATTAAGGGGTTGGGTCCTTATTTGAAGATTATTAAATTATATATATTTAATGGTATAGTATACTAGTCTTATCTTAGTCATATCACACCTTTACAACTTCTCATCCAACCACTCTAAGCTCATATTCTAGTGTTTCTCAAAATTTTACCTATAGGATGGTAGTTAGGTCTTGGCTGAGTATAAGAAGGTGAGTTCTTCCTCATAACAACACCCTCATGACCTATCCATTTTGGCTTGTAGATAACCATATAATATTCTTATCATATCATGCATAAACCATCATCAATATTACAAGATATAGCTATAAGTGTGTGTGTTTTTCTTAAGTTCCTCCTTTCCTACACATGTATATGTATACAACCTTAAGACTATATATGCTCTTTTGAGTTTTAAATTGAGAATTAGATTTATTGGTCATCCTTATACCTTTAGGCTGTTATTTAGAAAACTTGCCTTCTTTACACAAGGATGCATTCCTCAACACTTAAATAGATAGGTCTGTGACTGCCTATCTAGGCTTCCTAGATTATTATATTCATTATAACCTTTGGGTTGTCTTTGGCCTTATTAGTACAAATTTGTGAGTGTATTAGTAGAATTTAGAATAGATTGTATATGTGTCTCCATATCATAAAAACTCATGTTTTCTTAAGGTTTTATTCATCTTCACTTCCATAAGCTTGTATGTGTGTCAAATAGTGTATGTCTTTATAGGCTTCTACATCTATCAGTAGTATGGATACCTTTGTCCAATACCATAATGAAGATCACTCTATGAATTCCACATGGCCATACTCAGATTTAAGACTTCAAGGAAGTTTTGAGTGTTATATTGATACATTATCACTAACTTGAGAAGGGTTGAATAAGTTTCAAGGATCCACCATTACAATATCAGGCCATAATGCATTCCTCTCATGCATTGAATGTTCTTACAAAACTAAGAAATCATTACCATAAAATATAAAAATTGTCACCTCATGAAAGATTTATTATGTTTCTAACCTCACATGTGTGATTCAATGATTAATAATGGTGTGGATATACTTTGGATACCTCTAGAGGGCACATGCAGGCATTTTTTTCATCAACCAATCCACAAATGATCTAAACCTGTTCCAAAAGATGACCTTAAAAAAATAAAGAAGGTAACCTTAGCTACCTATATTCTTATCCATTATTCATAAAGTATGTTCCATCTATTTAAAAATAAAATATAATGATGGAAAGGTCATGAGACTCCCTAACACTACCAAAAATATTAGCTCCCCAACTCCTCTCTACTATCCGTACTAAATAAAAACCTGAAGTGTTATCTAGGGCTACCAAAAAGAGTGATGGAGTGAATTAGGTTGATGCATATTTTGGGATTTGAGAATCCTCAAAAAATTTTATTTGCACTTGGGGGGAACATATACATCCATGAGAGCATTTATAAGAAATTTCCTTTAGGTACACTTATACAGACTTGGTGAAAACACTTGATTTTGCACTAGAACTACCACATTTGCATTGGAGGTTGATGAAAGATGGATGAAAAGTGATATTATAGATATTACATGTATTTATAGACTTTTAATGTTATTTAAAACATCTTCTTTTCCCTCCATCATGCCATCTCATGCAAAAACCTCTTTTTGAATGTCATAAAAAGGCAATAAAACACACATAAGGTGATATGTACATTATAAGTCTAACATTTTCACTTTTTAGGGAGTGATACAGACCATAGTAATGGGATACATAACTTTTACTTCACATTACATGACCAATGTGACCTTTTATATCACTTAAACCACTTGAACCTTCTTGACTAGGGCCATAAATGCCTATAATAACTCTAGGTTTCAAAATGGAATTTACCATATTTTTTGTAAATGAAACTTAAATAATGATAATAAGGGGAAAATGGACACTTAGAGGACATATCAATTCATTTAAATACTATAAAACCTATGACAAGGTCAAGTTTTTGAATATAGGGGTGACCATTTTAACTTAGGGTCAAAATTGGTCAACATTACTGGTGACTCCCAGGGGTGACCAACCTGTTGGTCAAGAGAAACTAGAATCTCACTCCTTAAGTAAAGGCTCACTTTTAATTGACTCATAACTAATAAGATAATATGGATTTAACTTCAAGAAACTTGAACAAAAAGGACAAGTGACTAACCTCACAAACACAAGGAATAACACACATAAACAAGGAATAAACAAACACACCACACCAAACTTGTGTTGACAAGCACTTATTGGAGGAAAGACAAGTGACAAAAAAAACTAGTATATACAATTGACCTCAATAAATCTTATCCCTCCTAGATCAAAGGGGAGAATTCTTGAGACTCTCCCATAATAAAGGCAATGATGTGAAACAATTAACTCTTAGAAAGGAAAACTTAGTGGAACAATAATTCTATTGACCAACTCACTTATGATGATCTCAAGTACCATATCAGCTACAAATAAATGACCTGTAAACACATACTCACTTTGTGTATGAAATTTTACCTCATACTACTCTTGATTGCTTTTGACCTCATAAAGAGAGTCAGTGTACTTTAGGACTTCATCATGTTGGTTATCTCCTAACTCCATAAGATTATGTACCATTAGGGTTTCATATTAAATCATATTATCAAGATCATATTTAAGGACCTCATATACTAATAAAATTTCATCTTCAAGCTTCCTTCTTGGTTTAAACAACCCTTCTTCTAGTTGTATACTCATCATCTTAACATTTTAAAGACTTTCAAATGGATTATTACCTATTGTAAATAGACCAAGTCCCTCTTCTTTGTGATTTTCAAGACTCACATATTTCTCAATAGGAAAATGGATATATACAACTAGAATAATAGGTTGGAAACCCTATTTAAGGATCTCAAACTAATCATCCTCTAATGGATCAGCCTCTTGAGGTGGCATGCTTATGGAACTACCTTCCCCTTTCTTGGTGAACTCATCTTATTAAATCTAAACTAAGTCATGGTAGGCCTCTATAATAAGATAAATTGAGCCTATGATCTCAATAAATTATTTTAATTGATCTCCTTCACCATGCTCATTGAAATCTAAATAATCTTTTGTCATTTCTAGTATATCATTGGAAGTTTTCCCATCCTCCTGACCTTCATCTATATGACCAAGCTCACCTTTTAATACTTCATTCACTACTATAATCTCATGTTGGTTATAAAGCTTCACTTACTAACAATAAGTGAGTTCCTCATCATCAATGAAACTAGGAGGCTCAAAACAATCACATACCTCCTCTTGACCATCTAAAACTTCTTGGAGGTTGTCTTCTTAATCTACCACTACTGCTACTTGGCCAATTATCTCATTCTGACACTCTTCAAGAATATCACGAAGGGGGGAAGCAACTATGTAATTAAGGATATATCCCTATTTTTATTATCTATTTTTCCTTCTTGAATCATATCTTTCTCTTGTTGCTCTTGAAATTTATCCTCCTTGGCATCCTTGAAGACTGACTTGTAACTTTCTTCAACAAGAGGTGTCCTAGTGGAAAAATAATCTTTAATATTATCCAAATCATCATCATTATATATAAATTTAACCTAACATTCATTAATTACCTCCTTAAATAGTGGCTCTCTCTTAAGGAGTGGCATAGGATATTATTCAACTAACTTCAATATAGATGAGATGTATGTCACATTTCCTTCTTTCACCTATTTATTCTCAACAATCACCACTTCATCCTTATTTTACACATTATTTTGGATGTACTTATATGAAGGGAATGGTTTAGGCTCTTGAATGACATTGGGTTTATTTGACTTATCCTCTCTCTCCTTTGAGTACAACACTTGGTTCCAAGATGGAAACTTAGGTCTAAGAATTTTTTGCATAGTGTGCACTGCTACTTGTGGCATGAAAGTATTTATTTGCAGCTAAGATTTCATTGTTCTTACATCTAATACTATCTAGTATAAGTTTTTATTTATAGACTCAATTTGTCAAGTTAGGTAGGCTTCAAATTTAAGCCTTGACTGGTTAGTGGTATATTGGTGGTGACTAGTCCCTTCAATGCATTCTTCTCCTACCTTTTGAGTTCTTTCTTGGATAGATTTCCAAGTGGGAAAATTTAAGAGGGGTTAGGAGGGAATTTGAGGAATTTAAAACTTAATTGGTTGAATATTTTTAGGGGTAGTGGGTAGCTCAGTATAATATTAACATGGGGTGAAGGAGGGGTAGAATGTTTGTGGTGGTGAGCCTAACACCCTTCATACACTATCAACCTCTATTAAAGTTTAGAGATTATACCTTATATGTTCAATATATCATTATTTCCTCTATAATATCCCTCCCTCATTAAATATGACCACTTTCCTTCGGTCTGTTTTAATTAGATTCTAATACCTTCAATGACATGATTTGGGATCTCTTTCCCATACCCTTTTAATGTATTAATGTTCATGACATGTCTCTCATGATCTAATAGGGTATGTTTAAGGTCTGATATGGACTAACTTGGGTCATGAATAGGCATGTCAAAAACATCATGTTATTGCCATGACTAATTAGACTAGTATTTTGACTATCAAAGAGGTAAATGAGACTCATCACAAAATAAGTAGTCTTGGTAATAAGGAGACTCGTAATAGGATGGATAAGGGTAAATATAAGACTGATATGGGTTATAATATGGTTGGTAAAGATAAAAATAGAGATCTAAAGGGCCATAGGTCTATCCATAAGGAATTGTATTATAGAATTTTATCCCATATGGATCCATAGTTCATCATTGAACACAAGCAAAGCAATGAATTATCAAGAGTAACTATTTAATGACCTATCTTGCCCTTGAGATGGTGAAGGTTTGTCATGAAAATTAATATAAGTCATAGCTAAGACTTGCCAATTTAGTGCTTAAATTTTTTTGAGATGATTGCAGATGTTGCTACTAAATGTCTTTATCTCTTAGATGTCTTCCAAGGCTACCAAGGCATGCTTCAAGGAACTTGAATCTTGTCCCACTAGGTATGCCAAAACCATTAGGAATATATATTTTACCTTTGCTAAGGAAAGGACTGTTCACATCCACTTTAAACCTAGGATAACATGGAAATGGCCTAGAAGCTATGGGTTACTTATTGTTTAGGCCAAACCTCTAGATTTTATGGTGCTATCTCCCCTAATTTTCTCACTTGATCTCTCTTTATAAATACCTAACTCTATGGGGATGAAAATGGTAAAGAGGATTGCATAATTAATATTTACTCTAAAGTGGTGATGCACCAATATACTTACTTATCCACTCAACTTGGACTCTTAACACACTAATGGATAATGCATAGACACACTACCTTCAATGATTTCCAAGAAATAATGTTTTAACTAGAGTTTAGTTTGAGTGACTGAAACAAGAGGGAAATGAGAATAAGGCCTGGTTCAAGTCACTTATAATTAGACATACACTTCAAGCTTAACCCATCAACCTCATGACACACTAGATAGCCTATAGGGAAAGTTTATTAATGTCTAGGTAAGACTTGGACCTATAAAAAGGAATATTATACCACTATTAAATATCAAAATAAATATAAAAACACTAAGTACTTATGAATAATTAGTTACAAGTGTTATATTCATGTATCTAAGAGGTCTACAAGTACAAATCTTGGTAGAGTTTCCTCATACTAGCCTAAGGGATACAATACAAGGCATAAATCCCTCAATATATAACATAAATAGAGATAGATAAGGATAAATATGGCATGGAAAAGTGTATAATGGGTCATGAGTGACCAAGGCCTACTCCATACAATAATCACATCAGTTACACAGTCTCTCTTTAACATTCTCCATGTGTAGCTCCTCTTTCATGACTCCTTTTGGCATTGAAAATGAGGTAATATGGGTTGAATCAGCTTTAGTTGTGTTTGTGAAAGATTTAACCATGCTTAAAATATTCAACACTTCTCCCAATGGAATCATATGGTGTATCTAGGTGTGATTAGGCCTCTCAAAGTGCATTAAACACCCTCCCTTTTAGTGCATATGTTAAATTAATGATGAAACTATATCCACTCCTATACAAAAACCTCAAATATGAATTTTCCCATATAAATCATCATTTACATGACATTATACTTTGCATTAAGTTTCTTCTTTATCCCTTCTATGCCAACTTTGAGCTCTCTTGGTTGACCAAGTAGGTCAAATAGGCCAATTAAGCCTAAATGCCTAAGTGTTGGTGTTTGAAAGCCATTGGAGAGCTATAAGAGATATTAAGATCCTGTAGCTAGATAAATCTTAGGTCTAAAACAACTCCTTGCATTATCATATGAGCCCTTTTGATTAAGAAACATCTATAATCTGATCACAATAGATGACTATGTCTCTTTGTTCTTATTTTTTGTAGATTAAAATTTTGGAGACAAGTTAAAAATACCTTTATAGGTATATCATTTGACATATCATTACTTTAAAAGGTGAATAAGGTCCTAAATCATCCCCTTCAAGAATTGGAATCATCTCAAATAGTTATGTCCCCTCCTTTATGAATAAAATATTAGAAAATTATAAAAAATTTACACTTTTATACAGTGTTTGTAAAACTCAATTCCATGCTTGGATTATTCTCTAAGTTTACTTTACATTTCATGATATTATCAAGTCATTATTTTGTGTTAAGATGCCAAGATATCAATATTTCTTTAATTAGGTCTGATTAGGGTTTTAAAGAGGTTTATGAGTGCTTAGGAGTCTTAATGATAGTTCATAGTGTATAGACATCCAAGTCAAGAAAAAATTCCATGAATATATAGTGTATTGACCTCCTCATATTACATGAATAGCCTAAGGTCCAATTCAAAGAGTGTGTGGAGAGAGGAGCATTGAAAGGTGGCACTTAGGTTGTTTATATACTAGTTTTGACTAGTTATATTCTTATGGTTCATTCATAAATATTAACCCCAAAATTCTAACCAATATTTCATGAATATTTGGTTAATAGGGATAATTAAACTTACCCTAGATATTTATTCCTAATCCTTCTTGTGATGAAGTGGGTGAGCACTTGAAGTTGGCTCTTGAGTTGATTGTGTGTAGGGTGAGGAGCTCAAGTAGGGTTTTAGAGACACTTTAACCATTTTCTCACATATTTGTGCTTGAAACCTACTTTTTAGGAATTAAACACATTAAAACACCTCATCTTAACCATCCAACTTGTTTCAAGAGCTTGAAGGTACCTTAAAATGGTATTAGGGTCTATAAGCAAGTTTGTATGATTCTCTATAGTGCCATATCTCTAAGACACTTGAATTTAGCTATGAGTGTTAGACCCCTTAGAGGAGGTTTTAAGGATTATAAAATAATTTCACAATATTTTAGAATTATTTATGGGCACCAAGCTATTTCCAATCCCTTTAAGACATAAACTCACCCATCTAGCTCCTAGGCTAACTGTCTTGGACAAGGCTTGATCGAAGACAAAATATCTGGTATATACACTATTTTTCTAACCAAAATTATAGAATGGGTAAATTTAATTGGTCATTATTACCATTAATACTAATTTTTAAGGTTTTTCTATGCTATAAAGACTTCAAACCATCATTTTTGCTCAGACTGGTAGTAAATTGCCTATTGACTATATGACTAGATGTGAAAAGTTTGAGTATGGTCTTCTCCATAAATTTAATCCTTATTCATAAATTTTTTGGATATAACTCCTAATCAAACCCTCCAATAATCTCAACACATCTCCAACTCTTTTTATAAAGACTATATATTGGAGGACTAAGAGGTCTTAGTTATAGGTGTAGTTTTTCTTCATGTCTATAAATCTTAGGTTTAATGGATGATGAGTACATAGTAATAATTAACTTCATATCCTACATAATCCTTTTATCTCTCTCAAAACCATTCTTCATTTATTTCAAATAATATAGGAATTAGCCACTTTATTTTCTCCCTAACTATAGGTATCTCAAATTAGGCTCTTTATTATAGGTAGGGGTGAGTTCTCCTCATGATACTCCTCCCATAACCTATCAATGATTATTACTGTTTAAATGAGTTTATCAACCTCATAACACTCCATACTCTAAGTTTTCCAAAAGGAACCTCTTTACCAAATTATCTTCAAGACTTCCTAAACACAATTTTGAGTATCTAGGAGTCCTTGTCTGACTTTGACATTTGAAGTGAGTTGACCTTATTAGATATTTTATTTCATAAATCCTTATGAATACACTCTATTCAATCACAAATTAAATATCTCCTTTGTCTACCCACATAGGTCTATAGATACTTGGTGGTGCTTGACTGAATCTCTCACCCTAGGGTGAGTTGGTCTTTAAGATCTCTACCTTTCATTTCTCATAAGAATGCAACCATAAATAGGATGTGATACAATAATTTAATAAAAAAATTGGATATACCTTGTTACATTATTATCTATCTCATCCATACATGGCTCAGTCATCTTCCATACTGAAACTTCTAGGATTACCATGGAATTGATGCTTTCTTCACTTTGCCGGCACAATCTTATGTGAGATTACTTAGAATGTTTAACCAAGATTTTCACTTGAGTTTTTGATATTTTGATTCTACCTCTAATTCATAAAAACTTATTTATGATATATATACTCCTCCTAACCTCTTAATACCTCTCCATGACTTATCCAATTGTCATATTTTTGTGTTTGCTTAGGAAGGCTTGTAGGTGTCGAATGGTGCTCCCTTGAATGTGCTTAAGGGGTTGGGTCATTATGTAAATATTATTAAATGATTTTCATTTAATTTTGTATCATAATAGTCTTCTCTTGGTCATCTCACACCTTTTAAACTTCTCATCCAACCACTCTAAGCTCAGATTCTAGTGTTTCTCAAAGTTTTACCTATAGGATGGTAGTTAGATCTTAGATAAGTGAAAGAAGGTAAGTTTTTCCTCATAATAAACCCATCATGATCTATGCATGATGTCTTAGAGATAAACATCTAATATTATTATCACATCATGCATAACTAATCATTAATATTCTAATATATAATTTCAAGTGTGTGTGTTTATCCTAAGATCCTCCTTTCCTACAAATGTTTGTGTATACAACCTTAAGACTATATATGTTTTTTTTAGATTTTGAGACTGATAACTATAATTATTTTTCATCCTTATAAATTTAGGATCCTATTTTTACAAACATACCTTCTTGACATAAGTATTTATTCCTCACCACTTCAATACATAGGACTATGACTACCTATCTAGGCTTCCTATCTTATCAAAGTCATTCTAACCTTTGGGGTTATCTTTGGCATTCTTAGTAAAAAATTTTGAGGGTATTGTTAGCATTAAAAGTGGACTAAATATTTGTCTCCATACCATACAACCTTAAAATTTCTTAAGGGTTAGTTCATCTTCACTTCCATAAGCTTGTAGATGTGTCAAATAGTGTATGTCTTTATAGGTCATAAGGATGACTAATGGTGTAAGTGGGTAAAACACATAAATTATAATTTTAGGCACTAATTACCATATTATAATCTTTTTATGATGTATTATATCCTTATGGGCTTCTACATCTATTAGCAGTATGGATACCTCTATCCACTATTATAATGAAGATCACTCTATGCATTCCCCATGGCCATAGTCAAATTTAGGAATTTAAGAAAGGTTGAATTTTAGCTTGATACATTATCAGTGACCTAATAAGGTTTCAATAAGATTAAAGGATACATAATTACAATATCAAACCTTGATCCATTCATCTCATGCATTGAATGTTCCTACAAAACCAAGAAATCACTGCCCTCAAATCTACAACTTGTGACCTCATGAGAATTTTATTGTGTGACTAACATCACACATGTTATTAAATGATGAATAATGGTGTGGATATACTATAGAGACCTCTTTATTTCACATTATAGCATTGTTTTGATCAACCAAGCCATAAATGATCTGAAACTATTTCAAAAGATGACCTTTAACTACCTATCTTCTTAGCCATTAATGTAAAGGTCATGATAATCCCTAACACTAACAAAAATATTATCTCCCCATCTCCTATCTCATATATGTATTAAACAAAAACTTGAAGTGTTACCTAGGGATACCAAAAGGAGCAATGGAGTGAAGTATATTTATACATCTTTTAGGCTTTAAGACTCTTCCAAAACCTAGATTTTCACTTGGAGCATATATACATCCATGGGATCATACATAAGAAATTTCCTTTAGGTACACTTATATAAACTTGGTGAAAACACCTGATGTTGACTTGTAAATGCTACATTTTCCTTTGAGGTTGATGAAAGATGGATTCCAAGTGCTCTTATAGCTAGTGCATGTATGTAAGAACTTTTCATGATATTTCAAACATCTTATATTCCCTTCAATGTCATCTTATCCTTTTAAAAGTCATAAGAAAGTAATTAAACACATATAAAGTGAGATGTACATTATAATTTTTATGTTTTCACATTTTAGGGAGTGGTAGAAACCATTAGAGGGGGAACATAACTTTAACATCACATGGCATGACCAATGTGACCTTTATATCACTTAAACCACTTGAACCTTCTTGACCAGGGCCATAAATTCCTAAAATAACACTAGGTTTCAAAATGGCGTTTACCTTAAATTTTTCAAATGAACCTTTAATAATGCTAATAAGGTTAAAATGGCCACTTTGAGGACATCTCAAGCTGTTGAAAGACTAGAAAACTTATGACAAAGTCAATTTTTTGAATATAGGGGTGACCATTTTGACCTGGGGGTCAAAATTGGTCAACACCCTAACATAACAATAACCTCTCATAGATTCATCCGTAATGACCTTGTAACATAACAATTGTTAGTTTGGCCTATGGACCCATTAAGTGGGTAACTTGATCAAATATTAAAAGAGATAAAATGCTAATCAAATTGAATTAACTAATTAAACAAGATTAAAAGCTTAGTTGAATTATCCATTTACAATTAATGAATATCTAAAAATAGAAATTTCTAAAATCAATGTATCAAGCCTTTTCATCATTGCCTTTATGAGTGTCCAAGCTCTTTAAAAATATCCCTAGATATCTAATTTGAGATTCATACCTAGTAATTGAAAACCATAATTACATAACAATGTTTAACTCAACTAGAGTTAGTTTTAACTCACCTAGGGTTAGTTTGAACCCATTCCATGATTAAACTCAGCCTTAAATCACCTTGGTGAGAGTTAATTCTTAAGGCTATAAATATAAGTTCATACCAATAATATTTAAGTTATTTTGGTGTAAAATTATTATTCCTAAATGTCTTTAAATATTTGATAAGAGTAGTGTTATAATGCCTAAATGTCTTGCAAGTAATGTTAACATGCTCAAATCATAAGCCAAGCAATCGAAGCCAAGGTGCCAAGGAAAGGTGAAGCTATAAATTTGAATTGATAAAGATTTATTGATGCACAAGCTAAGAAATCCACTTCAACAAGCCATTTAGAGCTCCAAAAAAGGTGAAAGAGTGTAACATTTTTATGTTTTAGTTGTGTTTTCATATGCAGGCTTATTACCCATGCTCTCCATAATGTCTAGGTTAGAGGTGTTATGAATTTACTATGTTTATTTGATTTGTTTTATTGGAATAACACAATACTAACCTACCCTCTACATATTTCTTGCTCACACCTACTAGCCTAAGTCAAAAAATAGAGGAAAAAACTAGGTCATCTACCTATTGATCTAAGTTGGTCATCTACTAAATTGTGTCTAAAAATAAAGGCAAAAATAAATTAAGTTATCCACTTACTAAAATAATTTGGCCATTACCTATAAAGTCGACCAGGTCAATCTAGTTGATTTTTAAGAGGAAAAAATAGTAATTTGATATTATACTAGTTTGGCTAATTCCTACGGGGTTCTCCAGGTTGATCTAGTTGAATTTTGGGAAGAAAATTAGTAGTCTAAAAAAAGGGCTAGAACAAACTATGTTGACTAGTTCAATCTAGTGGATTATGTATATAAATTTAAATAAACTAATATATAATAAAAATAGAATATAAATTTGAAGTATTGATTGATTTTAATAAGAAACAAAAATGAAAAATTTAGATAACTAAAAGAATTAAATTACTAGGTTAGTAAGAGTAAACCTAAAAATAAAATAACATTGATCAGGTTGATTTAGTAATTTTTCCTAAATTTTTTGAATTATTGTTTAACTAGGTCATCCAAGAAAGTTTTTAATCCTATGGAAAAAATATATAATGAGTTTGGCATGATTTACCTAGTTAAAAAATGCACACAAAAAATAAAACTAGGTTTATAGGCTCGACCTAGTTGAAAATCTACACATAGAAAATAAAACTAGGTCAATAGGCTCGACCTAGTTGAAAACATATGCACATAATGTAAAATTGGGTCAATAGGCTCGATCTAGTTGACTATAAATGAAAATTAAAAATTGTAAGGGTTAGATTCTCATCAGGTTAACTAGAATATATGTAAGAGAAATAAGACATATGTACAACTTATCCTACTCAGTAAAATCCATGTTTGGAGAAGGTAATTAACTAATAATATTCTTAGCAATACTTTGTTATAGTGGGGTCATGACCAATTATGGATCCTCTAATCCTAACTAAGGGATATCTTACTACATAATGAAAATTGAGAGGTTTCCAAGGCCATTATTCAAATGTCATCACGTAGTAACCCAAGATAGGTCTTATAATGGAATAAATGGAAATGAGCTAATATACTAAATAAACATATAAGATAATATAGTAAATATACATACAAGCTAATATAGTGCTCACCAAATCTTGTGGCCCAAATAGGTAAGATAATAAATAAGAAAAGATAATTATATTCAATACAATATAAAAGTAATCTAAGAAAGGAGAGATAATTCAATCCATTAATTATGCAACATATACATATCAAAATGAAAGGGTTATGATTATACTTACCTTGTTTAAGTGAACCCATCATGCCTTAATCTCTCCCTTGGTCAATGGTGTTTTTTAAGAGGTTATTATGGCATGTAAGGATCAAAAATATAGATTAACTCTAGGATAAAATATTTCTCCAATTCATCCAAGACCTCCTCAAGATGAATGTTACTACTCCAAGGTAAAACCCTAAGCAATGAAATTTTCAAATGATTGTATAAGAAGATTTATGATCTATAATGATGTGGAATTGAATGATCCTCTATTTATAAATGAATTTAAGGTGGTATTTATATCAAAATATTGACCCTAAACCCTCCCTAGATTTTATATAAAAAGGTCAACTAGGTCAACCTTGTTGGGTGGGAAATAGAGTCATTAAGCCTTGAACTACATTGACTTGGGTCTACAGAGTTACTTAACATGTGTTGAATTCCCAATAAGGTCAATTGTGTTGATGTGGTATAAAAAGTGGGATAAATGGGGGTTTTATTAGGTAGGGGTTATTTTATGATGTGAATTACTTAGGAGAGTGTATAATTAGGTTTTTATTACTTAAGGAATTAGATAAGAGTATTTTGTAATGATTTTAAGTAGTGGTATAGGGACCAATAGTCTTGTAAAGCACCAAAGGTAATCCAACCCATTTACTGGTACATACTTTAAGGCATGCACTTAAAGAGATTGATATTTGATGGGTTATTGAAAGAGAGAAAGCATTAATAGCTGATAAATTTTAAAAATATTATGTGCTTATAGAAACCATCATGTTTCCAAGGTCCTCCCATGAAAAGAGATAAGGGTTTGGGAAAAGTAAAGATTGGAAGGTCATCCTTCTCCCACCCCTATAGTATGGAGATTATAAATTTGCATCCACAATGAGTCAATGAGGAGTATTGATACATTTGGTTTAATAGAGGTTTCCTTGAGTGTTTTTACCTCTTATATTGAAGTTTTTATATTGATATATTATTGATTTTATTTTGAGTGAACTTGGAATCCTTTTAGAATAAGGGAGTGTAGTTGAAACACCTAGTTATTCCTAGTTGAGTGTGTTGCCTTGATATTAACCACCAATCTCCATAACTATATCATTTTCCTTGAAAATTTTGTGTCATATATGTTCAAATATGGGACTTATGGATGTTTAGGGAGGTTTGTTGATGATGTTAAAATGATGGGAGGTGAGGCCCTCCTTGGCTTGGCCTCACTATTACACTTGGATATTACATGGAGTCTTATTATATATTTTGCGATATCACTAAGTAAATTAAGACAAAATGATTTTCGATAGTTTTTATTCCATTCATTTTAATATTATATTGTTATTAATTTGAATGAAAATAAAGAATTATGATGTAAAGAGTTGAAGCTTTAATGCTTTCACTATCATTAAGTGGTAGTTGAATGATAAATAAATGGAAATAAATGAATAATTTATGGTTGAAATTAAATTTCTAATATTACATGGATAACTTAATTCTATATATTTTATATTTTATTAGAAACTAAGTGAATATATTATTTCATATTCTCATAATAAACTTATTTTGTTAAGCCCAAGAAGTATTGGAAGAGCTTAGGTAATTTTTATGTAATTCAAAGAGTCATAAATTCTCCCAAATTTAATTTTACTTTGAAATATGCACAATTAAGATCCTAATGGATTTTATGGTTTGATTTTAGGACACACAATTAGTTTTATATGAATTTTCAAAGTTAGGTTGCTAGAATTTCCTAGGTTTTATTTGTAATCTACTCAAACTTCATACAATGTTTGTGCATTAAAAATATACATAAAAGTGTCTAAAATAATTTTATATTAAAATTCATCATTTTTGTATCCTTTTTCCTTTCATTTATAATTTTAGGCTTGTATATCCATAAAATGATATCTAATTTGGTTTGAGTTAGCTTTAGATTACTATTAAAGGGGTATATAGAAATGAAATGGCACAAGGGTGAAAATCAGATCTATAGTAGTCCAATTAAATGATAAATTTAGATATAAGCATAAATTGAATTTATTATATTGATATAATATAAACATGAAAAGTAAAACTATGATAGATATAGAAATGACAAAGAAGTGAATTACTTAGCTTGTTTTGATGGTAATGTAGTTTTAGATCTAGCACAATTAGAAAATAGGCTGGAAGGAGATTTTGGAATAGTCATCATATTCTATGTCTGATGCTTATGGCTCTCTAGATAGTAATATAAGCCTAGGATGGTTACGTCTATGTTATTGTCTAGGTTTAATGCTAGTGTCTTATACATGATATCTAATAAAATCGAATGAGACCACCTATAAGCTTTTGGGTTTAACTTCATCTCACTCTAGTGCATTCAAATCTAGGTCATGATAGTCTCTCCTTATGAAATGTAAAAACCTTATCTTTCCAACTTCATAGTTATGTTGGAAAAAAATGGGATAGTGGGCACAAGTGTCAAGATGATACCAAAGACCGCATTGTCATAGGGTGGTTACTACATAGATAATACTTTGGAGAGGGCCTCATATTGATGTATTTTCCCCCTATGTGTTGGATTATATGTGAATCATATAATATATTAAAATCAAGTACAATAGTGACCTAGCTTATAACTTGGAAAATTAGGCTCTTAGGCTACTCCTTTATCACTTCAAACCTATAGATGTGTAATCCCTATGATTGGTATGTAAATATAAATAAATAGGAAAGATTTATTCAATTGAATGATCTTTGGTATTTTTTCTAGGTGTCATAAGTGAGGAATGAATGAGGGTTGATCTTGTATTTACATCAATCCATTTGGATTAATAACTAATGTTAAATCACTTAAGATGAGCATTACAATATGTTTCATTTGGAATTTGGATGACTTTAGGTCACTAGATGCTTTCATTAGGATAGGATAGTAGTTTTAACACTAATTTCTATCAAATATGTTAGTGTCTAGGGAATAAGAAAGTATGTAAAATTTTTGAACTTGTAGATATGGAAGATAAGTATATTTTAAACATTCTAGGTAAGATAGAAGACCTAGTTCATCAACATAAGACTAGATGGACTAAGAGATATAAACCAAGGGGCACAAAGATAGAGAAAATATGAACTTGAGGAATTTGGGAAGGTAAACAATTAATATGAATAGCCAAGGTCTAAGTTTACCAAGTGTACAACACTAAGGTGATATTTAATCATAAAATATCATCTACATTTCCCCCTTTTAATATAGTAATGATATTGATATTTTAAAGGAAAGGAATATGTACCTGGGTGTGTATGCACACCTCATCTTTGTGTGTTCCCAACTTGGGTGCTTTGTTGGTGATTAACCTGAAACCAAGAGCATGTTATAGTATAAAATCAATGCACATAATCTAGGTTGAAATTACTTGAAATAGATTGAAATTGAAATAGTAATTTTTAGGAGTACACATGTGTGTTGATGTAAACGCCTTGCCTATTGACAAGTTATTTTGAAAAATATGTATCATTGTAAGGATATAAGACCTAAAATAGGAAAAATATAGATAAATATTTAAAATGCATATATCCAAGAGAGAGAGAGAGAGAGAGAGAGAGAGAGAGAGAGAGAGAGAGAGAGAGAGAGAGAGAGAGAGAGATTATAAGGAACATACCCCCAAATTTGGATAAAAAATGAGTTGCCACATGGTATTTGAGATTATTTCAATCATGAAAATCAATGATACATATAACCTGGTGAGTCTAGGTGATATAATCAATTCCAACCTAAAAACTTTGCAAGATTGAGTGATTTGATCATCTCAATCATGCCAAAATATAAAACAACTACTATAATAAATTGGCTCAATAAAAGTCCATAAAAGTCTATAGGGTATCGATATAAAAATGTTTATGATATGTTTATAGTCCATAAAAGAGTTTTAGAATCTGAAATTGATTTGGATTTTTCAATATTAGGTACATGTTTCATAGCATATACACCTTAGATATGTCTCATTCTAAAAATATGTAGAATTATTCCATAATTATAAATCTAAATCATATAATTATGCATTTTGGATAATTTAGATAACTATGTAAGTATGAAAGACATGCTTCCAAAGCATGCCTCCACTATATGTGGAGAAATATGAAAACTAAAATAAGTACCAATGTGGAGGACATGTTTCTAAAACATTCCCCCATTGTAAAATAGAGTGTTGAATAATGAATAGTTATGGAGAACATGTTTCCCAAGCATGCCCTCACTAAATCTAGGAATTAATATAAGTATCATATATTGAATGAATTTGAAGAACATGATTCCAAATCATACCCCCAATAAATAATATAACTATGAATGTGTGGAATCCATGCCCATATGACATACTCTCCTTGAATTTGAAAATTGATATAAGTACCATATACTGAATGAGTGTAGACAACATACTTCCAAAGTGTGTCCCCATTGAATCAAGATACTATGAAAAGTGTGGAGAACATGCCTCTTTGACATGTTCCCACTAATTTTAAACACCTAAAATTGGTCACCAATGGCTTTAATTAGACTTCAGATCAATTATTACCAACCATTGAAAACTAAGCCAAAGAATCACTAAGCATCCTAAATTTACTTGGACATCACTTATTAAGGCTTGGAATCACATTTAAACATCCCTAATTGGAGTATCCTACCATAACCAACAAAAACCTCTCACAGATTCATCTCCAATCATCATACGACATCATAACATACAAATTGGCGAATAGACCTATTAAGTGGGGCAAATATACACATGAAATTAAATCAAATGTTAGAAATGCTAAAAGCCTAAATAGAATTAATTAAAATTCTAAACCAAATTAACTGCGTAGTTAAATTATCCTTGTGCAATTAATGAAATTCTAAAAAGGAAATTCAAAAATCAAGAATATCTTAGGTTTTCATGATTACCTTTTGTGAGTTGTGAAGCCTTTACAAATATCTCACCCATTCCCATTCATTACAAATCATGATTTTTTGACACCTTTTAACTCTAAAAGGGCTAATTAACTCACTTAGGTTAGGTCTGAACCCATTCCATGTTTAAACTACACATTAACTCACCTTGAGTTGGGGTTAATTCCTAAGCCTATAAATACAAGCATTTGCCTCTTCATTTGGATATCTTGGATAGAGTAAAGTTATAATGTAGTTTTTATAGCAAGATTGAAAGTAATAGTTTTATAATTCCAAAATAACAATCCAAATCCAACATCAGGTCACAAGCCATGGTGCCAAAGAGAGAAGGAGATAGTAAAGCTCCATTACCAAAGACTATTTAGAGCATAAGCCACATGATAAATCATTTAGAGCATTCAAGGAAGGTAAGGATCTTATTGTTATTTAAATTTTAGTTGTGTTTTTTTTTAATTTATTATACTCCCCCTTTGATCTAGGATAGGGATGTTATCATGTTAGCATGTTCATTTAATTTTTTTATGTTCTAACACAATACTAACCTCTTCTCTACATCAAATTCATATGATCACAAATTTCCTAGTAAAACAAAAAGCATCCCACATACCAAGGAGACCAAGGTGTAAATAATAAATTGTCAAATGAATGCTTGAATATCTTCAAAATTGGATTTTTAGTGTTGCTTTTTCCATGTTTTAAATTTTTTTGCTAACTCAAATCTACACAGAGACTGACATCAGTCTAACATAGCCAACATCAATTATGCCTAACCATTATTATTTCTTCCTAACTGATCTCGATTCTTGGTCACTGCCATCAGTCATGGTGAAGGGGAATATAGAGTTTTCAAAAGTTGCATTTTGAATAATTTTATCATTCCTTATCATTATTTATTGGTTTCATTGGTCTTTATACTCTTTATTTATTTACTATGTTGCAAGTTTTGAAAAACAAATAATCTAAATTTGAGCTAACTAACATTTTTTGAATCATGTTGGTTTTGCCTTTGGGTTCATAGGAAGCCAATATCAATCCTTATTGATTGGTATCATTTATTAGTAACCAATACCAGTTCCCTAGTAACCAACATCAGTCATAAGTGACTGATATTAGTATCTATGTTTTTAAAATAGGAAACTCAAGTTCTATGTTTTGAAAGTTTGTTTTCTCATCAATGAAAGTGCTTCAAAGCATGGGGAAACTCTCTAACCCTTGTAGGTCTAAGGTAGGAATATAGCATGAATTTACAAGTTTAGACTCTTCAACATTTCATTTTTGGGTGTTTAAAATGAATTTTTCTAAGTCATTTACAATTCATTTTTGTGTTAAAATGAATATGTTAAATCTTGAACATTTGATCTTTGTGCTTAAAAGGAACCTATAGTAGATAAGTGTTGAACACTTCATTTTAGTGCCTAAAACAATTTTTTTAGGTTTGAATACTTAAATTTTAATGCTTCAAAATGAACATAGGTGTTTTTGCATGAGTTATTTTTTGTAAATCTCTTTCAAGCTTTTACAAATAAGCTAAAGGGCCAAAGAACTTAATCAAACATTTAATTTGGTACAATTAACTGACACTCATTTAGATTGAAAATTCTTGAAAGTGTTTGTTTTATTACTTATTTATTTATTTATGCAAAATGAAGAGTGCATGTATGCTCTCCCCCCATCCCCTATAGGGAACTTGGGTGACCAAAAATGCCTTTTCACTTACAATTTGGGCCTAGTCCAAGGTGTGGAAAGAATTTTGTCTAGGCTCTCCCCAAAAACCACAAAGATCAAATGTTCACAGTATGAACTCAATTGATACTACACTTCTCTAGTGTTAATCACACTTTGTATCAATCTATATGTTCAAAAACTATAGTTTTAATCAACCCCATTTGACCAATGTTGTCATTTTAGGGCTTAAGTTGATTTACTTAGTTGTATTTTGTCATTTATTTCTTTATTGCTTGGCCTTTGAGTCTAAAACTTTTATTTGTTTATACCACATCAAAATGAGTTGTATGTCCACACTACTACATTGTTTGAGGAGGTGTTATGCCACCCATTTGACACTGTTATTTTTACCTTATAATTTTTGTGTCAAAAATGTTGTGTGTGTCACTTGATTAAAATGGGTATGTTATGCTACCTAAATCCATTCAAGTTTGTGCCTTGGAGGATTTGAAACCAACAATTATTTATATCTCTATAAAGTGATAATATCATTATGCTACTCAAATTTTTCATAGACTCATCTTATCTTGTGTCCAAATTGCCATTTTAAAACCAAATCCATGTATACCTTTGTGGTCTTTGTCTAGTGTTGTTATATTGTTAAAAATTATCTAGATTATTTGTTTAAAATTACTAAGTTTTCCTAAGTTGAGTTTTTAATTAACTTTGACAAGTTAAAATTCAAACATTGATTGATTTATATTTAGGCCTTATCTAATTGGGGCTTGGATACTGATCTTTCTCTTTTGGGTTATGTAAATTAGGTTAATTCTTTACCCAAATTCAAAAACTATTTGTTTATATCATTATTTGGGAGAAAATAGTCTATCTCTAAGTGCCTTTTATTTTATGCCTCATACTAATTTGACCAAGTTTATGTCTAGAATTATATGCCTCATCTATGCTAAAGTGTTCCAATTTTGTTAGATTAAATAGCCCTTTATTTCAAGTTTGGATTTTGATGCCATGTTTGGCCTAGAGTCATATCACATGCCTTGTTTTAGCATTGTTTTTTATGCCTCATTTGGCCAAAAGACCTAGCAACCTTTATTTTTCCTAGATTGGACCTATTTAGAAAACTTTAAACCTAGAGTTTGGCATTCTAATTTTTAGTTCATCCACTTTAACTTGTTTGTATGAGACATTTAATGTTAGATATTTTATGTTATATTTTTTATACCAAGTTTTTTCATATATCATTTTAGAGATACAACTCCATCACTTTAGCCAAGTTAGACCTAGTTTGAACTTTTTTGTCTTTTTTTAGATATGGTAATATTGTCACACAAGTGTTCAGGACCCTTATGAAGATGATGTCATTTGTGAGATGGATCCTTATCCACCTTGAATCACTCAATTAAATAAATAGATTCAAGACCCTTTAGCACATTATTTTCTCAACATGATTCCATATTTAAAGTAGGACCAAAATAGACAACATTATATTTGGATAGCATACCTGTGGTTGTAGAACAAGTCTAAAAACAACCCTATTATGTTATAATGTCATTGGCTTATTATCCTTCTCTATTTGATCATCACTTGATTGAGAACAAGGATGAAGTCTTAATTAGAGAAGAAAAGGTAGGGGCTAAGTTTCTACCAGACTTTCCCCATAAAAACTTTCCAAGTCTAATAAGAGGGCCTTACAATGAATATTACAATTAGAAAAATGAGCAAGAATCTTATATCAACCCTCATGACATTGTGTTGATTCCATAATAGGACTCTTATATGATTGTCACATGAAAGGGCTTCTGAGAGGATCATTTCATTCATATGCAAATAGCATACCAGACATATCTAAACCTAGCGCACAACTTTAACAATATGACCATGTCAAGGGCCCCTCTTATTGAGTTGGTTTTTTCAATAGGAGTCTTAATGGAATTTATAGGCTAATAAAACTAGGGTATAAACCCATTCATGCAAATTACTTTGGTATAAAATATGTTCAATACCCCAACTATTAGAGAATTATCTTCTATTTTTATGAATAATAGTGAGCTAAACATAGGGTATAATGCACACGCAATGTCCAATCTGGAGCAAAATGGTGTTAACACACAAACAACTATTCAACAAAAAAATGTGACTTTAGTCAACACTATGAGTGGATCGTAAAACTAGGGGACAAGAACTTATATGTCCCAACCTCAACTAACAACCACTAATCCTCAACCAGCTACTTCAAGTACCTAAAATTAAGGATTGAGTATTCAAGTGATGAATAGTGCCATGCCTCAAAAAAATGTGACAAATGTTACTCCACCATAATAGGTGATGAGTAACATTCCATAATAATAGGGGCCATCCAACATACCCATGCAATAGAGGCAAAACACATTGCTACCTCAATAGGGGAAACCAATGTTTCACCTCGATAGATAATGACAAACATACCTCTTCATTTATAGACCAACATGCTAATGCAAAACTGAATGGTATCTAATCAACAATGTATAAGTATTAGTTAGTGACAAATTTCAAATCTCCAACATGTGTCTACTTCCAAATAGGGATTCATGCAATTGATAGGTTTTAATGTTCTACAAGTACCAATTAGGAAATAATTACCTTTTGTTCCAAATGTGCCACAAGTTCAACAATAGGGTCTTGGTTCACAAGTTTCTCTTAATAAAAAAGGTTTGACTAGTTAGCAGCATGTCCCTATTTAACCTCAATAGGCATAGTACAACCATATACCTCCATCTCAGCTAGAATTTTCCCAAAGCCAGGCCTATACACCCAATCCTAACTATAATATTACACCATAGTATATGAAATTTCAATATCCACACCTAAATACATGCATATATATTCTTGGTTCATTATTGAACCAAACCAACACTCCTCAATAAATGCCTCTTCTAGACCCTAATCAAAGTAATCCAATTTTAACCACCTAGCTCCACCACAAGCTAAAGTTCTCATTGGTTTCCTATCCCAAGAATTATAATAAATAAAGGATGTAATTTCCCTCATCCATGATGGGAAATAGACCAAAAACTTTAAGCCAGATGTTGTGTGTTCTTACCCTTTCAACATGGAGTATTTGAATATACCATTTCCTCCGAGGTATGAACCACCAAAATTCAACAAATACAAGTGGAAAGGTGACCCCAAGGCCCATTTGATGGAATTATTTATTGTGTGACAAAAAGTGGATTATAGTGAAATATACATTTTACTATTATTTCCAAGAAGCCTAGAAGGACAAACATTGGAATGGCTCCTAAAATTACCAAATAATTTAGTTTTTGATTTTGATGATCTTTCATATAAGTTTGTGCATCACTTCTCTTATAATCTCAAACATGAACTTTCATTGGAAAATTTGATACAAGAAAAAAAAAGGATAGTGAAAGATTTGTAAGATATCTATAGTGATGGAGATTCCTTGCAAATTGATTTACCCATAGTCTACTAGACAAACAACTAGCCGTTGTGTTTACCAAAAATTTACATAATGATATATCTTATCATTTAGAGTTTTAATTTTCACACACTTTTAAATATATCATTTACAAAGGTTTATTAATCAAAATATCCTTTATTCAAAAATGCATCATTAAACTTGCCTCATTAAATCAAAGTCAGAATCAAAACTAGAACAATGGCCAAAATCAAAACTAAGTCTGAGAGAAAGCATCATAACTAAAATAGGCCAGTAATTATGAGAAACCTAATCCATTAAAACACAAAAATAATGTTTGAATAAATGGATTAACTGATTTGTGACATGTCCAAATGATAAAATCACTATCTACTAATCCTATGCCACACATGTAGATAACTCCTCACCAACAACCCATTCAGTAAATTCAGCAAGCATAACCACATAGACCAATGAAAAAAATATATCAGCCTATGACATTGTAAGCCCCTCATCTAAGGAGAACTATTCCTACTCATCATATCTTCATTGAAATTAGAGAGCCCATTGAAATTATGTTTTTTAAGCTCTCCATAGCTAATCTAATTAACTGGCATATTTTAGAGCACTATCTTGAGGGCATTGACTATCTAGATTGGTAGGGTAAAATGAATTTTATGAGTATCATAGGGTTAATAGCCATATTTTGTGATTTTGTGTAAAAATTAAATATTTGATTGAAAACATGTTGGAAAATGGGGAGATAACATTGGCTCATGGAGCTTCTACCTAAAATTAGAACATCAGTATCTATCAAAACCCGTTTCTATAATATAACAATCAACAACAAGGACAATAAAAACAAAAGTACCAATAGCCAAGGTATAACCAACAATGTTAAAATAATGGATGAAACCAAGTCTAGAATTATGTAAAAAACCAATAGACCTACCATGCAATTTCACATGAATATAATAAGGTTGTAAGCCATATTGTAGGAGGTCACATTAATACCATTTCCATTAATCTAAGACCATTTAAAATCCTTCCCAATCAACCAACCCATCTTGGTGATCCTTCTTTGACCTAAGACCGCATACATGCATACCAAAAAGTAGGTATTCCCACTTTTGGACCTTATACTGATAACTCATCATTTAACCATGACCATGCATAAGTAAACTAACAACTAAGGCTTATCTTATCTAGTCCCCCTCTACCATCATTTATTAGCAACAATGGTCCTTTATCTAATCTTGATTATGAAATCACAACTCGGTGGTCAAATATTAACATACCATGCCCACATCCATCTACCATTTCACCCATATAACCAACCATTATGGATAGGAACAAGCCATTTCCTATTATCTAATTTAATAGTTTTGGGAATATTGGTGAATTATTCCTAATTTAGTTAAATGGTTTGAGTAGTAAAATTAGGAAATAAATATGCAATAATTCAGATAATAATTTGTATAATTTGATTGCAATTTGAACTTTTCTAAAAATAGTAATAAGGGAAAGAAAACAAGACTTAGCTAGAAATTGACTGATATGACTGAGATAAAGGCTAAAATTCACTATGAAAGACTGAGACACTATCACAAATTAGGATATAGCCTTAATTTTATGATTATATAAGAGCACTAAAAATAGGGCACCCTAGGCTCTAATGCTATAGTCCACTTCTACCACTATTGTCTAGGAGACTTGAGCTTTTTAGGTTTTGTTCACTATGTCTGTTAAACCCTATCTATGAAATTTTGACTATTAGATGTTTAAAAAAATCTCTATAGACCTGATTTTGTCTTCAAACCCTAGAATCCATTATGCTTTGACTTATTTTAATAAAAGGTGGGGTTAGTGTGTGTAAGATTCATTAAACATGTATCCACACCCCTTATGCGGGCATGTTACCTGCATACCAATAATTTGAAGAGGGATCAAGCCATATGTAGTTCTCTCACTTGATGTGATTTGTGAAATAATGTTTATAATGATTCAAAATGCTAAACTAAGTGTGATTGAGGTGACTAGGGACTAGTGTAAGGATTTGAGTAAGCTAAAAATTCTATTAGATGGTTGTATGCAGAGAATAGGGAAATATGCTTGAGTATTTTTGCTTGTATTATTACTTACTTTGTGATATTTGGAAACCCTTTTTAAATTAAATTTTAATGATCTATTATATCTATTTATCATGGGTTGGATGTTCTTGCATTAGGCTAACAAAAAGAGGGATAAGAATAAAAAATACATGGCCATTTGGGCTCAAAATGTGATTAGATATGAACACCCAAAATGGGACACCCTAGAGTCCAATGCTATATTCCAAGTTATTCATTATATTCTTGAGTTTATGGGACCTAGGGGGGTTGATCTATCATGAAAAAAAGGGTCTAGCTTAGCTGGGATCAAATTTGGAAGGCTACGGATGACTAGGAATCAATGAAAATTTTCCAATGACGGTCATGACATCATTTAGGAAGGACCTATGGTATGGATGTCATAATTCACACTCAAGTTACTAATTTTCACATTTTATATGACTACATTTCCCCCCTTTATTCTAGTGATGCAATAAAGTGAAATACTAGGATAAAAGAAAACTAGAAAGTTTACCTAAACTTGCCTACAAGGGTGAAGCTCATGAAGCTATTGTGATGTTTGGTGTGTATATAGAGAGCATATTATGAAGTGTGAATATATAAGAGAAAAAAAAATAGATCAATTCTTACTATACATGCTATATCTAAAATAAGAACGTATAAAGATGGGGGAGAGAGAGAGAGAGAGAGAGAGAGAGAGGAATGAATACACTTCACTAGGTATGCAAACTAATACAAAACCTATTATGATACTGAGTAATGATAGGTATGTGTTATACCAAAAATAATATCTTGCATAGATCTGAGTGCTCAATTCCCCAAGAGTGGATCAATAATATAAAATCTATCCCTTTGGCTCCATCATTTCCCACTAAGTGAATATATGTAATCATGTGTGTGTTAATCAATGTTTGGATTGTGTGTCCAATCCCTATGAATAGGTGGCTCAATAATATAAAGGCTAGTTAGTCCTTTGACTCCATCATTTCCCCATGAAGTGAGTCATAAATTGATACTAGTATGATATGTGTATCATATGAGATTGATCCTAAAACCCATGAATATTTTTTAGTCTAAGAATGTTGGCATAGATATCCAAATGTATGCTAGAAACTAGACTACTCTTGGCCACTCTAAAAGATAGATATTTGGCTTATATGAAAGCCTCTCCAAAACTAGGCACTAGACTTATATGAAAGCCATTCTAAAATGTGGAGGTTAGGATTGTATGAAATCCACTCCAAATTAATTCTAACCACCTATAGATGGAGTATAGCATGTAACTATTGAGAATACCTAAGTAATATGCTAAACTCAAAAAGAAAAGAAAATAAATGTACCATGCACATTTCCCCCAATCACTAGTGTTTAGAACATGGATTTTGATTTGGAAGCTATACCAAATATCTTATCTAAAACTAGAAGTTAGATCCATCATGTCATGCATGATTCCCCCTATATTTAGATACTCTAAGCAAAATTATATTAAAAACTACTAATTTTAAACTGGTCTAAAAGTGTAAAATTGTAGCTAAACCTACTTTTTTACCTGCTTATAGAAAATATGGTTTTTTAATTTTTTGGATAGGAGAACCAAAAAAAGGACACCTAGTGTCTATCACTATTATCCTTTTCTAAAATTTAAAATTATTCTAGAATCATCACTATTTTTTGGTTGAGTGTTCTAAAACTAGTGTTTCAACTAGTAGGAGTTTTTGTCTCTATGGAGAAACCTTTGTTTTTTTCCCCCTCTTCTGATGGTAGGAATAAAGACACTATAATGACTTCTCTAAGAAGAAAGAGCCCTACAAGTGTGTTATTCTACAAATATACATGATATAGAAATGATAATTGATAAGATATCTCAAAATATAACATGGTCTATAATGAGAGATTGTTAGATCAATAGGGGTATGCCTAGATAAATATAACAATGTAATATAATGTGTAATGTACTGAACTAGAACTAGAAGTCTAGTTAGTTTTTAGTTGTCATGGAGTGATGGAGCATGATGTCCATCATGGCATCCAAAAAAGAAATGATAATTCATGTTGTGAATCATGGCATTGCAAAAAATTGAAAAATCAATCAAGCAACAAGAATACAAGTAAAGAAGCAAGAAGTATATAAGAGTGGCCAACGGTTCAATTAAACAAGGGACATGGGCACATGTCACTCAAATTGGAAAACAAGCATACAAGGCATGTTTAAATGAAACATACACATATGATTAGAATAAGCAAGGTTGGCATGAAAGCCACAATCATATAGAAGAGTACAAGAAAAGGACATTGGAAAATGTCATAAGGCACACACGAATAGAAGCAAAGGACATTATAAAATTTCCTAAGGCACATATAAGAGATAATAAAAAACTAAGAAATGTAATCAAATTTAGCTATGAAAATAAAGAAATAAAAACATGTAAAAATTGGAAATACAATCACATATGACTAATCAAACAAAGAATGTGAAAGTATGGAAGACATGGTAATACAAGACTAGGTATATGCTAAAAAATACACAAGTTCTATAAACTAGTGAAATGTTGATAGAGTAATTTGTATAAGCTAGTAAATAATATACATCAATATGATAACTAGAGTGTGTAGTGTAAGAATTACATAACCTGGATGGTGTAGTCATGTAGAAGATGCCCCCAATGGGTATATGTATCAATGTCTTGAATGTAGAAGTAGGATGCCTCCTCAATAGGTAGAGTGAAGCAATTAAAGATCAAGATGTCACTACACACACTCAAACGAGATCAAGTGAAGCATGGTAATATATATAAATCAATAAAAAATATCATAAAATAGTAAATGTAAGTCTAGTATAGCAATAGAAATGTAAATCATGAATAATGCATAAAATTGAAATGTTTTTAGTGTTTTGACATAATTGAATGTTTTTAAAATTTTGATATATTTAAATATTTTTGTGTTTTTGATATATTGTATTATTTTTGTATTTTTGATATAAGATATGTACAATCAAGCATAATAAACTATGTACAATTATAATTGAGAAGAGATGATACTAACCGATGAGTCTCATGGGATACTCCCTATCATGATGTCTTGTATCAAGGAGAGGAATCATGCATGATCATGAAGCATGATGGAAGGGCTAAGACTATGGCTCTAAAATCTATATATGTTATAAATTCTCTAAAATATCTAAAATAAAAACCAACTTTAGGGTCCCCCTATAAACCTTAGAAGTGGATACAACTTTAAGGATCTTAGGGACCCATCTAGTAGTAGCTCTCTGAACATGTGATCTATGAGTAGATGCATGAGATCTCAATGATACTACCCTGGGTGTGAACACTATAGCTGGAATTTGTCTAGAATCCTAAAGCTATGGAGGTGTATTAACTCTCTATGCTAGTGATGGATGCCTCAATTATGTTTAAATCAAAATTGGAGGAGGAACTATAATTGGTAGAAAAACTAAAACTGGTGGCAAAACTAAAATTGGTGACTATAGAAGAGTAGATGACTCTAAAGTGGGGAGTGGTAACTCATATGGAACTCTACCAACTATAAAAACCTGATTAGTGTGAATTAATTTCATGTAGTTGTGAACTATAAAAGGTACTACTCAAATTTTTTGAATCCATGGTCAACCAAGTAACATATCAAAAACTTCTTCACTAGGAGCTATAGTAAATGGTATGGACACGTGTGTTAGACCAACCTATAGAGGAAGAATAATCTCACCCAATGAACTCTATATATTCTCACTAAATCCATTGATAACTATGTTCATTAGAATAATATCTAACTTTGAATACCCCAAATGCTTTAGTAATGTTATAGTGCACATGTTCACACTGGATCCATTATCTATGAAAAAATTATGAATAGGATGATTATGAACGTAATCTATGATAAAGAGTGCATGCTAATCTAAATCATCCTCAACAATATTTTACTTTGTGAAGGAGATAGAAGGTCTAGCTATAACTCTATAATAATATACACCAATTATGTTTCTCAAAGGATGTGTCTCAACTAAAGGTGCCCTATATGTATATGGTGGGGGATGTGCATGATATGCATGGTTAACCATTGATGTATCCCTTATCTTTTTTTTTTTAATTTTGTAAAAAGGATTAGAGAATATTTTCAATGCTTTATCCTATGTTGGCTAGGCCTAAGGAGGCTCAAATAGAGTGCCAAGATCAATATGATTGCCATCTATCAAATCCTATATCTTGTGTCTCAAACTGATGCATCTATTTTTTGTATGTCCTGGTGCCCTATGAAACTTTAAAAATTCATTTTGATCATATCCCCATGGAAGAGGCTTTGTTGGGTCAACTACCTCAATAGGAAGGAGAGATATGATGTTACATTCTAATAACTACTGTAAAAGACTCTAACTAGAGAAATTGGTAGATTGGTAAAGGGTCATCGAGGAGGTGCCAATAAAACCACATGTTGAGGGGGCTCAAAATTTGTATTAACTATTGATTAATTTAGACTCTTGCTATCATTGACCTTGACTTTATATGGGACTTTGTTGTTACTCTTATTTATTATTTCTGAAATACTTGTGTACTTGAGTTTGCCCATTGAAATTAGTTTGAATTCTCTTTATTTTAGTGTGTAACACAATTAAATGAAGGAAGAGAATATTTTGAACATAATTGATTCATGTAAATTTGGTAGAAGACTCTATGTGAAGAGATATGGTAACTCTTGATCATCCATGGGGCTAGTCATCTTAGCCAAAATAGTCTTATAGCAAAGAACATAATTTATGAGATGTTCATTTTACCTTTGTTTATATTGTGCAATTTAGGCATACGAAACCTTATCACTAATTTTAATGCTAAAATGAGCTAGGACCATATTATCTAAAGGATTGAATGTATTGATTGACTGATTTGGTAGACTATGGAACCATTGTAAAGTATAATCCTTTAGGCTTCATAGAAATAACTTGGTAATTAGCCAATAATTTGGTATATATTCCAAGAATTTTTCATGAAAATATCTCAAATGTGTCTCTGGATCACCCTTTCCATCATATAGAGTAATCTTGGGTTGAACAAAACCTTATGGCAAGAGTGTATAAGCAATCTAATGTGTCAATGGTGTATGTAATAAAGCAAAAGAATCCAAAGCCTATGTAGGTCTAGAGGAACCTGGCTCAAGATGTAGCACCTTGGATTGAAGATATCTTATCTATTGCATAAGAACTACCACATTAGGAGACAAATATGTACTAGTTGTAGCTGGTAGCATAGAGGTAGGTTGGGATTCTATAGGGGGTTGTTAAGACATAGTTGCCTCTATAGTGTCATTTGCTACTGGTTGCTCTGTGGATTGAGAAGATTGGCCATTGTTCAATCTTTATATTTCTTCTTGTATTTTAATCATATCATCTTGCCTGTTAGGGTGTTTATTTAAGAGTTCTTGAAGTTTCCTTTTATCAGTTTCATCAAAACTAGTGTATTGGGCCATTATTAAGGTAGGAAAACAATTTGAAATTTGTTTGAAATTTTTGTAATAATTTATAACAAGCAAAGTGATAAAAAATGAAGGCAATGAATGTAGGAAATGTAAAGTCCTAAAAATAAAGAATTAAAAATTGTGTAAAAAGGATACGAATCTCACAAATATATAAGGTGATACCTCAGGAAGAAATGGGACCTAGTATATGTAGCTAGGGTTTGAAAGATGATTATTTTGAAAATTACTATGAAAATTTGAAATTTAAAGTGAATTTTTGAGTTAGATATGAAAAAAAATCATAAAAAAGAGACCTAGTAGATGTAACTAGGTTTTTGAAAAATTATTATTTTTGAAAACTTACTATTGAATTCTAAAATTTGAAGTGTATTTCTGATTTTAATATGCTAGTAAAAAATTAGAAAAATATAGGAAAAATACTAGGACCTAGTAGAGAAAATTAGGGTTTGAAATAAAAATTATTTTAAAATTAATATGAAATTTTAAAATTTAATGCTAATTTATGATTTTATTATGTAGGTCAAAAATTAAAAAAATAGGAAAAAATAGGTAGGAAATGTACCCTAGGGTTTCTAGGGTTTTTATGTGCAAACAAAGTTGGTTTCACCAAATGATTTAATAGTTTTGGGAATATTGATGTATTATTCATAGTTTAGTTTAAGGGTATGAGTATTAAAATTAGTCAATAAATAAAAAATAATTAAGCTACTAATTTATATAATTTGATTACAATTTGAACTTTTCTAAAAATAGTAATAAGGGAAAGAAAATAAGACTTAATTAGAAACTAACTAATACGACTGAGATAGAGGCTAGAATTCACTATGTAGGACTGAGACACTATCATAAATTAGGATATAGCCTTCATTTTATGATTTGAAAAGATCACCAAAAATAGGACATCATAGGCTTTGACGTTATATTCTACTTCTATCATTGTTGTCTAGGAGACCTAAGCTTTATGGGTTTTATTCATTATGTCTATGAGACCCTACCTATGAAATTTTGACTTGTCTACAAAATTCCTTGTAGAGTTAATTTTTTATTAAAACCCTAGACTCCATTGTGTTTTGATTAATTTTAAGAAAGAGGGGGGGTTAGTGTGTGAAATATTTACTAAATGTGTATCCACACCCCTTGTGTGGGTATGCTACCTACATACCAATACTTTGAAGAGGGATCAAGCCATATGTAGTTCTACCAATTGATGTGATTTATGTAATAGTGTGTATGAAGATTAAAAATGCTAAATTAAGTGTGCTTGAGGTGACTAGGGACTAGTGTAAGGATTTGAGTAATCTAAAAATGGTATTGGATGGATGTATGTAGAGAATAGGGAAATATAATTGAGTATTCTTGTTTGTAGTCTTTCTTACTTTGTGATATTTATCAACCCCTTATAAATGAACTTTGAATGAGAATTTATAGTGATCTATTGGTCATGGGTTGGATGTGCTCACATTAGGCTGACAAGAAGAGGGAAAAGAATCAAAAGGAAATAGTCATGTGGGTTCAAAATGTGATTGGATAAGAGTGTCAAAAACAAGACACCCTAGGGTCTGACACTATATTCCAAATTGGGTGCTATAGTCCTAAGTTAATGGGACCTAGGGGATGGATCTATCATGAAAAGAGGGGTTTGGATCAGCTAGGATCAAGTTTGGAAGGCTATGAATGACTAAGAATTAATGAAAAAATGCTAATGAGGTTCATGAAATCAAGAAAGAGGGACTTATGGATGGATGTCACAAGTCACACTCAAGATACCAATTTTTGCATTTTATATGACTACATTACCTAAGAAAATATGTTTGTAATTATAGAAGACACCCACACAAATCTCCATTTTATATTTGTTGCATATGTCTACCATCCACAGGAACATCTTTATATAGTTACTTGGCCAATCTCAAGTTCCTAATGACATATTTATTGACAAATTACAAGCTTTGGTTAGACATCTAGCTTTAGGCTAATAATTAACCTTTTACCAAAATGACATATCATCCCTTAGCCCACTGCATAACCATCTCTTATACATATAAGTTGTCATAATGCATCATAAAGTGAAATGTGACCTCATAGACAATGAATTAGGCCTAAAAATAATGTCTCTTAATCTCATCAAGCTTCTCAGGTATACCATAACTAACTTGTAACCAAAAAATGATCATAATCCAAGCTTACAATATTGAAAAGTAGGAATCATAGAGAACTATCAACTTGTCAGCTATCATTAGGCCCTTGACCCATAATACACTATGTCATGTGTTAGACCTTAAATTATCATATAATATGCTTTTGGGTAGACCTTAGATACATGAGATTCATGCAATCCTTTTAACATTTCACTTGTGTATCATTTTCCCCCATTTAGGTATGGAGGTTACCATCCATGGAGATTTATATCCATACAAACATTAAAAGCATTTAGAAGCTAAGTACCAAAGCTATAACTACTATTTTAGCTTGAATCCAATTGCAAAGAAGTACAAGGGGAAAGAAATATGTGTTGATTCACTAGAGGCCAACTACATTAACCTTGATACCCTTAATTCACTTTCCCACATGCTACTTCCTAAAATATCCAATCATTATACCATATCGACTAATAGCCCAAGAGAATATTTTGCCCATGATACATTCCAAATTACCAATATTCCATAGAGCCTCAAGTCCTTTGGATGACCAAAATCCAAACCACTTTGCACGTAATGGTGAAGAAAGGGGAAGGCCCAGCTACATAGTCCAATGCCCATTCTTTTCATATTGGCCTTTGGACAAGAAAAAGACCCTCTTATAAAAGATGAATCATGGTTGTATAATGACAAAATGGCTAACTATTATATCAATGCCAAGTATCCCATTTCAAATAGAATCATGGAAAGGCACGCCTATGAAGGAGGAGGCCTTGGGCTAAATTAACAAGGTCTATTTGAGCCAATTTCTACCACTCGATATAAAGTAACCCATGGACTAGGATTTAAACTATGTAGGGGTGACCCCACATACCTTATTAGAGTTCCATCACTAGTAACTAGTGACAATGATGATGATAGTGAAGTAGAGTCTAGTTATAGCCCTTTCAATGACCTAGCTCATATCAATTTTTTTGACAATAATGCCATTTTTACCCTTTGACTAGTTATTTTACATAATCTACTTCCACAATATTATCCCCAACTAATAGACTAAGGCCAACAAGAATCAATAGTGTTTGTTGATGAGTTTCAGAATGATGAGACCTTATGGAAATTTCTAGGCCTTTGAGGCACTTTTAGACTAGGGAAATAGTAAATAAAAAGACTAGTCTAGTGGTGAAAACCTATATAAGGCATAATTATATGGGGGTAATCAACCTTCCTCAAATATAGATCAAGAGACCACCAATGATAAACTTGCCTATGGGTTTGAGTTTAGCCTTGAATAGTAATAAGCTTTTGATAAAATCATCCAAGAATTTCCAATTATATTTATTACATGGACATCCCTACCATTAGGAGATTTTGGTTCATCATGCCTATGAGAAATTAAAGATCTAGTTCTAAAAAAGGACTTTACTATTACAAGCCAGTTTAAATCTTTGTTGACTATTCTATAAGATGGTTCAACCCTTCTAGTGGAAGACATAACATAGGTTAACATCAAGACTCTAAATGACCCAAAATGGATCAAATTAGGCATGTCCCTCACTGAAGAGGAACATAAGTATTTATAGCCCTATTGCAGGAATTTGTTGATATATTTGCATGGGCCTACTTTGACATGCCTAGTTTAAACCACACCTTGGTTGTTTACCACCTTGTGCTACATCTAAATTCCAAACATGTAAAACAAAAAATATGTAAGATTCATCCTCATATTATTGTATTATTAAAGAAAGAGTTAGAAAAACTATTGAAATCAAGATGTATTCGACCAATTGAATACTCAGAGTAGATCTCTAATGTCGTACCTATCCAAAAAAAGCTAGAAGTAATGAGAATCTACACTGATTTTAGAGACATAAATAAAGCCTACCCCAATGATGTCTTTCCTTTGATAAACACTAACATGATAGTCAACTCCATAGTGGGTTATGAAATGCTTTCACTGATGGATGGACTTTCAGGCTATAACCAAATCTGAATCGCACCAAAAAAATAATACAAAATAGCATAGACCACTCCTTAGGTAACGTTTTTATCAGGTTATTCCATTTGGTCTAAAAAATGTTGGGGCCACCTACCAAAGATCTATGACCATCATATTTCATGATATGATGCATGATATTTTTAAATACTATGTCAAAGATATACTAGGTAAATTAAAGACTAGGGCCAATAATCTAACATCACTAAGGAGGATATTTGAGAGACTACATCAACACAAAGTTAGGCTCAACCTTAAGAAGTGTGTTTTTATAATTACTTCAATCAAATTACTTGGCTTCATTGTGTCTTTAAAAGGAATTGAAGTTGATCCAGCCAAAGTACAAGCCATAATAGATATGTCACCACTGACCAATTTAAAACAACTCCATAACTTGTAGGGAAAGATCCAATCCATCATATGCTTCATATTTTAGTTGGCCGACAAGTTCCATCACTTCACACACTTGTTCAATAAAGGGTTAGAATTTCATTGGGATGATGAATGTTAGAAAGCTTTTTAGCATTTGAAAAACTATCTTGCAAATCTATCTATTTTATTACCTCTAATGCTGAGAAAGTCATTCCTACTATACCTATCTTCTATTGGCAAAGCCTTAGGGGCACTTCTAGATCAACAAAAAAGAGCATGCCATGCACTATTTAATTTGTATACTAGCTGCATATAAGCAAAATTATATTCCCATTGAAAAAGCCTCTTTAGCTATGGTCTTTGTAGCTCAAAAACTATGATATTACATGTTAAACAAGACCATGGTTATTTCAAAAGTAGATCCACTCAAGTATCTACTATCTAAAATAACTTTACAAGGTTGTATGGCCAAATGGATCATGATTCTCAATGAGTTTGAGATAGAGTGTGTCAACTAAAAATCCATCAAAGGGAAATTTCTTGTAGATCAACTTTTTGAAGCACCCCTTGTAAATATATAACCACTAACATTCCAATTCCTAGATGGATCCATTATGAACATCATTGAAACACATCTTGAAGAGTAATACTAGAAGCTATATTTTGATGGATCATTCACATCACATGGATCATGGGAAGGCTATTTATTTATTACACCATAGGGGGATCTAATCCTTAAGTCATTCAAAATTAGATTTCCTTGTAGCTGAGTATGAAGAACTTTTTATAAGATGGTGATAGGCAGTATAATGGAACATATAACATATAAAGGTTTACATTGATTCTTAGTTAATCATCAATCAATTTATAGACCATTTTCAGATAAAGGATGACAAGGTAGTACCATACAATGCCATAGTCGATAGCATCAAAAAATAGATTGTTGATGTCTAATTTGAGAATATACCAAAGGCTAGTAATAGAATGGAAGATGTCATGGCCATCATTGGATCTTTTATTCAAAAAATAGATGCAACCAAAGGATACTAGTTTCTCATTGAAAATCTACTATCACTAGCTCATGAACCTTCAACTATCACAATGATCTATGATATTATTGGTCCTATCTCTATTTATTATTCAGACCTTTACACCTATCTTCCCAACCAAATAATTCCACCTAACCTATCCCATAAACAATCCAAAGCTTTTGTCCACAATTTCACACAATATACCTTACTCAAACTAACCCTATACCATTGTAGTTTTGATGGAACTCTAATTCATTATTTAACTTAGGTAGAATCTACATTAGAAGTGTTGAAATTTCATGGAGTATGTGGATCCCACACTAGTGGGACAATCCTATCTAAAATCTCTTGCTTATATGGTATTATTGGCCAATGATGGATGCATATGTAGTTGTATATGTAAGAAGATGCATTGAATTTCAACATGTAAATCTAATTCATGACCCATCCAAGACCTTGAAACCAATGCTTATACCATGGCCATTTATTATATATATCCTTGATCTCATTAGGAAGATAAATGCCACCCCATATGATGGCCATAAACATATCCTTACTACCATAGAATATTTCACTAAGTGGGTTGAAGATATACCCCTCACTTACATGACTAGAAAGCATATTTCCAAATTCATCTTCAACCATCTCATTTACCACTATGGTATCCCCTATGACATTATATCTATTAATGGTAGATCATTTAAGAATAAGGATGTTGAATCTATATGTGTTGAGTATAAGATTAAACAATATTTTTCCATGGCATATTACCCATAAGGTAATGGCTAGGCAAAAGCATCTATCAAAACCATTGTCAACATTCTTAAAAATATTGTCAATGATGCCAACCATAATTATCACCTCCAAATATTTTGTTCCTTTTTGGCATACTGTACCAATCACGATACTCAAATAGGATCCACTCCATACTCACTTGTTTATGGCACTGAAGCCATTCTTCCTATTGAGTTCAAGTTACCTTCTTTCCATATCTCTTTGAATCATGTCCTAGATGATGAAGACTATTGAGTATATTTCCTATAATATATAGAATTACTTGATGAGAAACATTTAGCTGAAGTTAATAATATTTATTAAGCATACCAAAATTGACTTTGTAGCTACTAGAATCAATGCATGAAACAAGAGAATTTGATCTTACTGATCGCATTCTTAAATAATACCATGGAAAAGAAGAAACACAAAGGCAAGTTGAAACCCAACTAGGTAGGTCCTTTCATCATTATTACAAACTATGGAACTAGAGAATATAGGCTCACCACACTAGATGGGGATGAACTTGATGAGCCTATGAACATTATACACCTCAAGTGTTACTTTAATTTAGAGACCTGGTGTATTGTCTATGAGGACTATTTCAAATTGTACCATATTATCAACATTATTCTTTATACCATACCATTCTACCATTATATCACTTTTTCATTCCATAGTCTTTTCTACCATAACTTTTATATTGACCAAGATGTTTTCACCTACCCTACCTAGCCATTTGACCTTGGTTCCATTTCATTGGTTCTAAGGCTATTTTCAACATGAATATTTAGATTAGTTTTAGTAGTTGTTTTAACTATTCAAATAGAGGTCATATTTTGGAGTAGTAGGAAAGAGATTTTGGTAATTGCATCCTTCATTTATTGTTTTGTTCTATACCAAGTGGGCCTAATCATAACCACCTATGGAAAAATTAGTGTCCCACTATATTGATACTAATTATAACCACCTATGGGAAAATTAGTGTCATTGGATTATGCCATTGTTTCTTAGTTATAAATATCTATGGGAAAACTAGGAGCAACACTTATTTACCATGCCTTAAAGTACCACCATGCCATGCCTATGCCATGCTGTGCCATTTGCCAAATTTTCCTATTTGTTTGAATTGGCTAGTATACTAGTTATATTCCTCCATTCTAAGGTATAAATATAGTTAATTGAGGTCTCATCTTATGACTATATATGGCACACTCAATTTAAATTGAGGTATACTCTGTCAACCTTTAGCCACACTTTCACCATTTTACAAGCACCCCTTATCTATGCTCGCAATGTTTTATGATAAATTTAAGTTTGAATGCTCTCACCATTTTATGATCTTGGACCATTTAGTGTCTCATAATTATGAATTGAGTAGAGATACTCCAAAAATTCCAAAAGCATTTATGAAATCAATTTAGAAAATGCAAAAACTTTAACCACTTATTTGCCTTAAGGATTCTTGGAACCCTCACTAAGTCACAAGAAACCACTTGTTATTTAGTTTCCACATCCTTATTATCCTTTTCTCCTATTATCTCATCTTTTTTTGAGTCCATTCCCATATTATTATATAACATCCATCATGTTTTATTTTATCATTTTCTTCTATCCCATTTCTTAGGATAACTACATTTGGCTTGAAGTTTTTGTTGGATATTACATCTATGTAACTATGTAGGCAATGTCTACTTGCCTAGTGCATCTAGAGATAGCTTGACCACCCCCTTCCTTTTATTCTATTCCCCTATATTATACGTTTGTTAAGTTGTCTCCTAATTTCTAGGGGTATTTTTTATCATCTTATTTGTGTCATATTATTTGTACTAACATTGTGATTACCCATTGTTTATTTTTTGGTGTTCTTTTGGTTATTTGTTGTTTATTTGTTGTTTTATTTTTATGTTTGTTTATTTGTTTCATTTTATTTGTCTTATTATTTATTTATTTATTTTTATTTTTTTTGGCTATTTTTTAAATTTATTGTTATGCTTTGATTTAGTTTGTGTGTTTATTGGGTGATTCCTTGCACATTATTTTGAATCCATCCATATTCATCTATCAAACATTATCATCATGGTTTTTATCATTGGTGTATTGTGTTCAATTAAGTATTGGATCATGTGCCATTCCTTATATATATTTTGGGCAAGTCCTCATGGTGTTATATCATGATTCCTACCATTACATGTTATAACAAAAATTATCTTGGAGAGTCTACACGGTAATGCAACATTGATATATCTCCTTGGTACCAAAAACATTCTTGATCTAGTCAAAATCATATCCTAAATAGAGTAATTAAGTAATGAAAGAATTATATCCCTTTCCAGTTTAGATGAGCATCCCTACTAGTAGGTTTCCTAATTCATCTTCATCCTCTATACCAATTTTCCATCATATTCCACATCATGTTTTACATAATCAAGGTATAAATATTATAACTTCCTTTAGGTAAGTCATTGTATACTATCCCACTTACATTACCAATGATTATAACCACCTTTGGATATGTTGTTCCCAAAATCCATCACTTATTTTTGGGGACAACATATCAACTATTTTGGTCCTACAAACCAAAATTCTCTCTTCCCTTCTCAAAAAATGTTCTAAGTATTCAAATTCTTCAATTATTCGAGTCTTCTCAGCTAAAGAACTCACAGGTTCAACAGGCAAGCTTTCTCAGAAAGAAGTTCCAACACTCAGGCATTTTCAAGGCTGGTTCAATGCCAAGGTTCAACCAAAAGGTCCATTAATAGGATTCAAAAAAATGGAATGAAACATTAAATCATTGAACCATTGAACCCCGCTTCAAGGTTTAAAGGTTCAAAAATAGTTAAGCACTCAATAAGTTCAAAGAAGTTCAGCCACTTCGAAGAGTTCAACGAGTTTGAAGACTTTGACAAGTTCTAAAGTTTAATAAGTTCAACGGACTTAAAGAAAAGAAGGCTTCAAAGAGTGAAGTTTGAATCATTGAACCATTGAATCTTGAACCAAAATGGTTCAATGAGTTCAAAGGTTCAATGAGTTTAATAAGATCAAAAGACTTAAACAAAAGAAGTCTTCGAAGAAGAAAGATTGAACCGTTGAACCATTGAACCTTGAACCAAAAGAGTTCAAAGTTCAAAGTTTCAACGAGTTCAACAGAAAAGAAAAGAATCCATTGAGTTTGAAACTTGAAAGGATTCAAAGAAAGAGAATGAATTGATTAAACTTTGAACTGAAATGGTTCAAGGTTCAAAGGTTTAAAGTAGTTCAAATGATCAAGTGACCAATGACGTCCCTGTGGATGTCAAATTTAAGGTAATGAAATGCCCATTTATTTTCAAATATGGCATGGAACCTGAAGAACAAACTTAGTAAATAGATGAAGAGGAAGCTGAAAGAACCTGCTAAAGGTAAGAAGATAGCCCTAGAGCTCAAATTGCAATAGGAAAGAGGGAAAGCTACAGGAATACTGAAATATCTACAAGGGAGTTATTCTAGTAGGTGAAACAATCCACCAAGTAGACATCTAAGTGTGCAAACATTCAAAGTCATGGCCTATTTTTCTCCCTTTGAATAAAAGTGAGTGGACATCCACGTACATATCTAAAAATAGACCAGATGACCCATGCTAAGGAGAAGACTTTCAAGATGATTCTGTACGCCATAGTTAAGGTTGATGCCCTATTCTAGTATGGCCCCTTGATAGAACTGAAAATGTATTCAAGGCATTAAATGCAGCATGGGCCATTTTGTGAAATAAAGTGCCAAGTCTTTCTTAGCTATGATATATTGTAATCTCTTATTTTATGCAAAGGATATCTTTTTGTTATTAGAAGCAAAACTCTACCCAAATTGAAAGGCATTACTAAGACTTTGAGCTCAGATTGCTAATCATATTTCATTATCTAAATGATAAATCAAGTGACCTTTCAGACTTTATGCTAGAATAGCTTGAGTTTTTAATGAAATTGTTCTTATGTCTATTTCTTGAATACATTCCTGTCCATTTAATTAAATAAGTAGAACTAGTGGAAGTAACTAGGAAGGTGTCCTAAAGCTGACTCTGGAGAGACTTTGTGCTGCCACAGTTGTCTTTAGTGTGTTTATTTTCTATTTCTATTTAAAGGATCTTGGGATGAATTTGTGCCCCCATTGTCCTTTGTATTTCACTCTTTGGTAGTTGAGGTGGAGACTCTATGCTACACCTCATTCTGTTGGTAATTGCACCCTATTACATTTACTTGTCACTACCAAAAAGATTCCTATTATTTGCTGACCAACACTTCTGAAAGAAGAGAAGTGCCTTCTGTCATTTCACCAAGATTTCTCCTTTGATTTGTGAACATCATCTCTAAAAAAAGAGAGATGGATGCTGTTATCCTACCCCTAAGTGTTATTTTCAGCTTATGTGTGTGTGTGTATATATATATATATATATATAGCATATCATAGTTATAGGGAACCTTCCCTTGATGAGAGGAGAGATTTGTCCCCTTTTGATGTGGTAAACCTACACATTTGGCTGATCAATCTCCTTATGTTGTGGTTGAAACAACCTTTTTTGGCCATCAGTTAGCTAGTGACAAAATATTTAGCCAACAAGATAAATCATTGTGTTTCCATCCATTTGAAGGATGATGATTATAATTGCCTTTAGGCAAATAAATCTCTTTTTTACCTAATTGGGGCATGTTTTCATTGTGATAATGCTTATAACCATCTTTCATCAAACCATTATCCCGATCCACCCAACCAAGGCATGTTGTTATTCAACCAATGATTATAACTACCTATGGGCAAATCATTATTTTCCATTTCAACTAATTATAACCACCTTTGAGAATATCAATATTTTGTTACCCTAAACCTTTTTTAATGATTATAACCACATTTGGTAAAATCATTACCTCTTTTATCCCACCTATGCTGATGATTATAAATACCTATGGGAAAGTCATCCTATTTGGATAACCTAATTGGGGTAGCTCTATATGCCACTCATTATAACTACCTATGGGAAAATCAGTCCATTTCACCTCATTTCCTCTATTTGGTCCAATCCTTTCCTCCTTTTGAGGTATCGATTTCTGACCCCTTTGTTAATTATTTCATCGAGGGGAAAACTATAGTTCATCCATTTCCATTGAAGTCATAAGCATATAGGAATTTTTCATTATTTGATAAGATGTTAACGTGATTACATCTTATAATGCCTTCCTAAATAGGGGAAAACTATAGCACCTAAAATTGGCCACCAATGGCTTCAATTAGACTTCAGACTGATTCTTACCAACCATTTAAAATTAAGCTTAATAATAATTAAGCATCCCAAATTTTCTTGTGCATCACTTATTAAGGCTTGAATCTCATTGAGACATCCCTAAATGTAGTATCCTACCATAAGAAACAAAAACCTCTCACATATTCATCTCCAATCATCATGTAGCATCATAACATGCAAATTAGCCTATAGACCTATTAAGTGGGGCAACTGCACACATGAAATTAAATCAAATCTTAGAAATGCTAAAATCATAATCAAAATTAATTAAAATGCTAAACCAAATTATATGCCTAGTTGAATTATCCATGTGTAATTAATGAAATTCTAAAAAAGGAAATTCAAAAATTAAGACTATCCTAGGTTTTCATGATTACCTTTTTTGAGTTGTCAAGCCTTTATAAATATCTCAAAATATCTCACTCATTCCCATTCATTAAAAATCATGATTTTTTAAAACCTTTTAACTCCACAGTGGTTAATTAACTCACTTAGGTTAGGTTTGAACCCATTATATGTTTAAACAAAACTTTAAATCACCTTGAGTTGGGGTTAGTTCCTAAGCCTATAAATACAATAATTTGCCTCTTCATTTAGAGATCTTGCATAGATTAAAGTTATAATGTAGGTTTTATAGAAAGATTGAAATAAATAATGTTATAATGCCCAAATCACAAGCCAAATCCAATATCAAGTCATAAGCCATGGTGCCAAGGAGAGAAGGAGATAACTAAGCTCCATTGCCAAAGACTCTTTGAGCACAAGCCTAACAAGCCACATGACAAATAATTTGGAGCATTCAAGGAAGGTAAGGATCTTTTTCTTCTTTAGATTTTAGTTTTGATTTTCATTTTTTTTTGTTTATTATATTCCTCCTATGATCTAGGCTAGAGATGTTATCATGTTAGGGTGTTCATTTCATTATTTTATGTTCTAACACGATACTAACCTCATCTCTACATTAAATTCCTATGATCACACTAATATTCCCCCACCCCCACTTTAAGGTGAGTTAAATATAAGAACTGGTAGTTACCTCCCCTCAAAAGCTATGTAATTTGTGAATGTAATCATGTTGCATATATAAGGAACATGTCTAGGTAGATATATAATTGAAGTGCATAAAACCAATATGATCACATGTAGCCTTAAGATGTATGATATAAATCATGGAAATATCTAAATAGTAATAATATAAGATCAACAAGTAAACAAGCACACAAACAATAGCACTCAAAAACAAGTCAAAATGCAATGGTTTGAGGAAACCTCAAATAAGGGGCATGTTCAAATGCTACATAAGAAAATGGACATGAATTAGTTAAATGTTCATAAAATCAATAATGACATATTAAATTATACATACAAAAAACAATGACTTATGTAAATGTAAATGAAATCATACGTAGGCATGGGGGATATAATCAAAGGAGTAAATTTAAATTCTCTAACAAAAAATACAATAGCAAGGCAAAACACTCAATAAAGTGCATAAAGTAAAGCAACCAACATAAACATGTCAAAGTAGCCTATGTATCCAATATGTTAGGAAAAGTATGTCAAGTGTATAACATATCATTTAACTTGTGTAAGATATAATCATGGATAATAGTTATGTGTAAGTACATATATAAGCTCAAACATAATAATTTAGAGTGATCATTGAATCATATAACCTATATGTATTAAGATCAAAGAAGTGGATGCCCCCAATGTCCATATGACATGAGTAGAGGGAAGGCCCAACATTTGAAATAGGAATGTATCATGTATCTAATTATGCTTGTATCAAGTTAAGTATAAATGCAACACACACGTGTATGTAGGTAATTTAAAATGTCATCAATTAACATGTAATCAACACAGATTCCAAGGAGCCAATAGAACATGCTAGTGCCAAAAGTTTGTTTTGGATTTTTGGATGTTTTTTAATTTTTTGTGTATTTTTGAAATTTTTTACATAGGTTTAATAAAGTAAGTACCCATCCTTAAAAGGTGAAAGGACACCTGCAAAGGATTTTAAGCATTATTTATATCAATTTAGTGCCAACATGTAAATGTTTCTATGTAATGGCTTACCTGAAGCCAATGGTATAGGAAAATAATGATGTCTGTCATGTTGTATGAAAATCTATATACCTATATGATGAAATTTTACACATATGTTTTTAGTATCTATCTTAGTCTTCCACTCAACTAGCCAAGCTTGTCTAAACTTTAGTTTTAAATGTGGTTCATGTACTAATATTCATATAGTTAAAGCTTAAACACATGGGCCATAAGAAATGGGTAAGTGAAATTATCCTTGATATTTAGGATACAAGAGAGAACATATTAGTTTTTTTAAAGCATGTCCCAGTCTTGAAAGAAAATTAGCCCCACAAGTTGTATCCTACTTGTTTGGATCAAACCCAATATGGTGATCCCATCAATATTAGTAGAAATAGTTAAATCTTCATACTTTTATTGCTTTGAGGTATAATTTTATTATGAAATATAATGAGTATGTTTCCTTTTTCCTATTTTGGACACATTGCATATGTTTCCTTTACTCTTATAATGTTGGATTGCATTATTTAATGCCACAATTAATCAGTAGTATGGTGAATTATTTGTGTTAGTGTAAGACTTTTTTTTTTGCATTTATTTATTTTATTCAAGTTATTCCTACACATGTGGTTTATCTTTTTTAGGTTCTATTTGTCATAAGGAATTACTTTACCTTTATTTTTATCTAGTTGGTAGGAGTTAATCCTTGATTGGTTATTCTAGGTATGGGAGTTACATGCCTATTCTAGGCTCTTTACCCCTATGTTAGGGGTGGTTACTTGTCATCTCTCTTATTTGTACTCATTTTTTAAATATGAATACATGGAGGAATTACATGGTTTCCACTCTTTATTTCTCTCACATTGCTAATTGTTCATTCATCATTATTGCTTTGTTCATGTTATAATACATTCTATATTCCAACTTCAATCTTGGTGGGATCTCCAACATGGTATCAGAGTGTTGTTTTTGGTAAATCACTTGTTTGGCTTTGTGTGTTGTTTGAGTTTGTTATGAAATTCTGATTTTATTAAAAAAATTAACTATTTTATTGATATTTTCCTTACTCTTTACTAGGAGTGTTCTTTGTTTATATGATCTCCCTTGTTTGTATTAGATAGTCAAGTTTTGCATGCAAGAAGTCTTCTTTCTCAATTGGAGCATCACTTATTGGTCCCTAATTTCAACAGTCTCTCACTGACTAGTTTCAAGGAGGGTTTTTAGCTTAATATAAGTATTATAGACCTACATGAATTTAGAAGGATTTTGGACATTTTTTAGCAAGAGATGGATCTTCTTAAAAGTTCTATGGTCCTGTTGGAGTGTCCACAACCTTTCTAGTCTGAAGCCTACACCTAGTTTGACCCCCTCACTTTCATGGCCTAAATTTTTTATGTCACATCCTTGTTAAATTGTCCCCAAACTATGGTTTTGATATGACTATTTATGGCCTAATTGTGGTGTCTCAACCTCTTTCAAGTTTACAAGGGTGATCCCAATCATTGCCCTTCTCCCTAGTTGAATATCCTTCTTGAAAAAAAAGGTTCATTTTTTTTAAAACCCTATATTTCACCTTGCATATAGTGGTTTATAAAACCAAATTTCCACCTAATTCATGGTTTTATGAAATTACTTAGTGTTTTTTCCTTTCACCTAGGAGGGATAGTTTTTCTCAAAGTCCTATTTTGAAACTAAAATCTCTACCTTAAAACATGGAGCAAATGTAATGTTTCAAAAAATCAAATTTTGCTTTGATATTAATGTTATTGCCTCATGATTTTAGGTGATACACTTTTAAAAGTGAGAGTGGATTTTTTTGTATAAAGTTATTTTTGCAACCTCAGTGGGGACCTCTTCTAGGTGGAAAGTTATTTTTAATTATCTTTGTATAAAATAATATATTATATGGACATATATATATATATATATATATATATATATAAATAAAATAATATAATCAGAGGGATGGTTTTTTTATTATTTCTATATAAAAAACAATATTTTTTTAATGGAAAAACACTATTTATGTGAGATATTGTAAGAGGTAATTTACTTTATCATATAACTCTTTTTTTTTGTCAAATATGGAGGGTGATGTCTAGTCTGGTATATGTCCAAACCCCCTCACAATAAAACCATTTTATTCTCATTCTTACTTTCTTACTCATTTTATACTTGTATTTTTTACCTCTTAGATGCATTATTGAAGAGCCCAATGCCCTCTTATTTCACCATTTTGCATTGTCACTTATTGCATTGATTATTCACATTTGGATTCATTTTATGTTATGTCTAACATCCATTCACTAAGATGTGCATTATTAATTTTTACCCATCTTGATGCATTATTAGCTAAGTTTGGCATCCTCACATTGAGCATGCATTATACTTGAAAACTTTGGGGGAGGATTTTTTATTATGTTGGAGGGGTTGTTATGGGCCCTAATTATCTATTGTGTACACACTTGGTTCCTATGAATTTTGTGTCACTTTGGTGTCATTTTCATAGATTTATATCACATTCTTGAATGCATTATTAGGATATTCTAACATCTATTCACTGATCATGCATTACCACTTATGCATTGTTTTTTCTTGTTATAATTCTTTGGTGTCTTCTCTTAGTTATGTCAATTCTAATTTAGAAATACTAGCTAATGAGGAGAGTTGATTATCCACTAATGGTTCTTCTTAGAAATACCAACTATGCTTCTTGGTGTGATTACATTAACACTTTCTCACACGAGAAAATCATGCTCCATTCCTATATGTACATATTCTTTCCCTTGATGACTTAGGTTGGTATAATAAGTGGGATAATACTTGTGACACAGTTCTTGGTACCTTACTATTACATGTTTTCATGGATCTTCATTATCATGTGGAGCATCCATAGTGTTCCTACACTATTTAGAGCATTCTTCAATCTATTTTTGGAGATCCTAATGAGATCTATAACACTCTTCCTCCTCCTCTTCCTATCATTTCTTCTAAGACTATTTTACTCTCTCTTACTTTTATTTCTTATGATGACAAATTTATGGTGGACTATGATCTTCATTTTATTGAGCCACTAATATAAGATAAGATTCTATAAGACTTTATTTGCCCTATTATAGATTTTACTTCTATCCATTTTATAATGCTACTCTTCTATATCCTTCACAATCTTTTACTTTGGAGGATTCTACTATTTCTAGTGTGATTACACCCATTAAGAGCTTTAATGACTCATATATTAATGTAGATATTCATATGGTAGATCTATGTGTTTTATATATAGTATCTTATTTATTTTTTATGGTTGTTGAGATGATATCTCCTCTTCACATTGCCATTCTTCTAATGAATGTTCAATGTCCTTCTTCTGATAGGTTCACTTTAGTGTCATTACATCTAATTATTGTGCATGATCTTACCAGACCTATGCCATGCCTTGATTTTGGACCTCTTTCACATATCTTTGTATTGTTTCCTTCATCTTCCATTATGGAATGGGCAGATTTTCAATACACCTTATTTTCTTCCTTTAGAAAAGGGAAGAAACATTATTCTATGTAGGTGGAGCTTATTCAATCTTTAGATAGAGGATATCATTAATGACATTAATCATTTTGTGAGCTCTATTTTAGGTACCTTCAACATCTTATATGTATACTTATTATATCTTCTCTCTATGTGCTCTATTATTCTCACTTGTGGATGGATTTTTAGCTATGCCCAACATCTTTAGAACATGAAATATTTCTTCTCTCTTTTGGGGGGAGTTTTTTCCTATGAATTTTCTTTTTTTCTCAGCTTTATGAAAGTTTCTTTGTATATGGGCACCTCATCAGGCCTTGTTTTTAGGACCCATTTCCTCTACCCACCTAAGCTATGCTTAAGGGGGTGTTAGTGTAGGAATTTGTTTTCCATTTATTTATTTTATTTAGTTTATTTTTTCACATGTGGTTTAGCTTGATTAGGTGTCATTTAACATTGGGAGTTACTTGACAATCATTTTTGGCTAGTTGGTAGGTGTAACAACTCATGAAGTTGTACTTAAAATAATGAAGTAATTTTTTTAACTAATTACTTAACATTCATTCACTCATCCAAAGTTATACTAAATAAATTTATCCAATCATAATCAAAAAATTATAACAATAATAGTTCCAAAATTCCATTACTAAATGTAATAAAATATATCACAATTGCAAGGAAAGTATATACATTAGGGATCAGACATGGCTAGTTCAATAATACAATTTTTTTTTTCAAGTATATTCAAATTAAATACAATTATATTTCCATTATTCATTCAATCTTAATATAATAAATAGATACCAAGACCTCCAAAGCTCAAGTCGAACCAACTCATGTATCTCTGAATGTCAAGTGTAGTCTCTAGGTAAGTAGTACTATTATGGGGAGGGATATCATCATCTAAGTGCTTTTCCACACCAACCATGGACCAAAAATCCCCCACACAATCCCCTATCAAGGAATGGCCCTCCCTTAATATATAGGTAGATATAATAGTATGGGAATCCAAATAATAAGTAAGTACCCAAGTGTGTATGTTTTCTAAAACTAAACATGTAGTGCATCATATAAAACCCATTCTATTATAAGATATTGCACTAACATATAGATCATGCATACCAAAAGATAATGTCTTACTATACATTATTTAACCACAAGATTTATAATAACTAATTCCTCCTAGAAATCATATCACATTACATGATAAACATAGGAATAAGCACAATGTACATTTATTCATCAACGCATGAATTAATCTTACATTATTATCTATCCCAAACTAGAAATAATGCCTACAATTTATACCACCTGGGTAAAATTCACATTAAACTATAGATTTCAACTAGAAAAATAAATTACATAAAACTAGACCCCATGATAACCCATATTATCATAGTCAAGTATTTTAAGACATAACTACTAGTATTCACAATCAAACCTTCAAAGTAGTCTTAAATACATAATACCCTAAGATTTTATTCAAGTAAGTAGATATAGAAAAGTAAAATTATAACTAGGCATTTTTTACACTCTCAAGGTTGTATGTACACATAAAAAAGGTCCTAATAACTATCATAAAACATGTTGTTCAAGTAAACCAACACACATACATTTACATGGGTGTGGGTTAAGACATAACATTTACTATATGTACCATTTGGGTATAGCATAATTTAATATTATATAACTCTATGACATTCCATACTATCATAGTTCATAAATAAACATAAACAAACTCATGATTTCAATAATCAAATGACCCACATGCTTAACAGTAATCAATTATGTATGGGAGTAGACCACCAAGGTATACCCTACGTTTAAACTACATACCAGCTTTCAATGAAATATAACTTATAAGCATGTATCATGATGCACCTTTATATGATAAATATAGAAAATAATCATACATATAAATATTTAATAATATGTACCACACACTAATATTCAATATTGAAGTCATATATCTAATAGTCAAACAGTCAATCATAGAGAATAGAGGACTCATAAACCCGTATTCATTTAAACATCTCAATCTATTTTATAGGAAAATATTTTAGTATGGCCAATTTTTGATCCCTCAAACACATTCTAATTCATTTTAACCATATATTAATCTATAAGTTTAGGCATAATATCTAATACTCCTATATATGTAACATTTTTTGAAGTTAATAATACTACTGAATATAAGCACACCACTATATGCTTAGTACCTAAGTCTTCATATCAACATTTTTCAAATTTATAAACACTTGTACATACTAAATATATTCATGGTATGTGTCATATTTAGGTACTCAAAAATTATAAATACTGTATATATACCAATTAAAACCTAGAGTATTTATGTTAACATTTAATCATACTTATAATAATATAAACTGGTATATCAATGTAAGTCATATTACATACTCGATATCAAAAAACAAAATTTATTATTTTTTGATCATAGTATATAAATATAATTTTAAGTTATAACTACCTAATTCCATACTATGTCACCATGGAATTCAAAAATGGTACATTAATATAGCTATATCAAGATGTTTATTTTAATCAAGATTTGTAATAACTCGTTATTTAGTTATAAAAGGTACATCTACATATTGGATAAAAAAATTGAGTATAAGATAGTGAGTTATAATATTTTAAACCCTCAAAGTAGTAATATAATTAATGTAGTCTAAAATAATTATTTTTTACCATCTATATTATGTTCTTTCAAGTTCATCACAGTCGATTCCTTGTAATAATACTTACACTCATAAAGTCCTCAAACACATTTTATTTAGTAAGAATATTGATATATATATCACTATATATATGATATTTATAAATCTATAAACAAAAATCACATAAAATGATACATCAAGGGAAATATTCCATAATTTTTGACATCGTATAAATTTATATCACTAAATAACACTTAATTTCCACTATAGAATCATTGCAATTATTTTTACTTAGTATTTTATCTATCTTATCTAAACATAGTTCACATTTTCTAACTGAAACACCAAAATTTTGCTTAATTTTAAATGTATTATTTATATTGATAGGCATATTTTGGTTATTATTTAAATACACAACCTCAATTAAGCATTACATAGACATAAAATTAAGCATTATGTAGACACTTAATTCAAAATGTTACCTATAAAGGTAACACTCAGCCCATATGAGTGAAATTGAACTGATATATATGGAACACATGCCTATAATATAAGGCACTAGTATATTATTATGAAATGTTGCCCATTAATATAAAATGCAACTCAAATAGTAATTATAACTCAGACATTAAGATAAATATAAGGCACTGCATGTAGTGATACACTGATTTGAAAAATGCACACATAGCCAATAATATTAAAAACTTAGTCCATTATAAATGAATGCTTCCCATATATATAAAATGACTTAGTCTATAATTTTTTAAATGTTGTTTGGATTAGTGTTACATAGAGTATGGCAATGCAACAAATAATATAAAGGCTTCCTATATGTTTAAGTGTTATTCCTCAATATAAAAAACTATTAATATATATGTTTCCCTTTATATAAAAATTAACCTAATATAAATAGTATGCACATCATTCATACAATTTGGCATATAGAGAAAAAAATTGTAAAACCTACCTCTTAAGATAATTGCCTATTTGAGGAGATACACTTTTCTTCTTCCTATCTTATCTCCTCTTTCTCCTATCCATATTAATCTCTCAAGATTTAATTTATAAAACTCCTCTTTTCTCTTTTTGTCCCACCCCTTATTTTCATGCTCTTTTTACTTCTAGTTCTCTTTCATGCGTGGCATATTTATTATCCTCTTATCTTTACTAACTACAGATTTCTTACCTCAAGGTTGTGGTGAACTCACCTTAAAATTATTTAATTATTTTTAACACGTTTAATATATTTATTTCTTCCTAATTTCCCTTAACTAATTCAAGCATAAGGCTAGTGAAATAATAATATACTATTCCTAGATTTCAATTTAACTCTTGCATGTTTTATTAAGACTAAGTTTTAGTTTGTCTTAGTCTCAAGGTTAGTGAATTAAGATAACTTAAGATCTTTAAAATAATGGTAATTATTTATTTATCTAATTGTTTCCAATAATAATATAATGTATAATTAATTACTATTTACATGTAGCAATTAAATATCTATTTCTTAATTTATTCTCAAAAATTAAGACAATTAAATTAAAGGAATCTAATGCATATTAAGAACTAAATTTACATAATAATATAATCATCACATACAATATTTATTTAATTATGTATTATCATTGAAAACTTGTTATGCATATAATATTTTAAATCTAATGTGCATGTGTTTAGGGTCACTGGTGATTCTTCTCATCATTCCCTAATCATCCCATCTATCCCATCCTCTATGATGATGCTCTCCCTCATCAAGCTCTGAGGGTAGGAACAGTCCTGCATCCACACCACAACAAGTAGGTGGTTAGTATGATTCATCATATATATCAAAAAATGATGCAAAATTAATAAATATACATCCTCAATCTATAGAATAATAAAATATAACTACCACATCATGTTTACTAATCATCAATATCACTATTCTATTACAATATATGTCATAAATCCAAAATAAAATAAATATTAATTAGATAATAACAATATTAATTTATGAATTTGTCCAGGATGACCCTGTTGAGGACCCAACTTCAAAGAACGAAAAGGAAACTTCAGGTCAGGATGATAATCAAGATACGGATATGGAAATTCAAACTGGAATTAAAGAGTGGGAACAAAAGAGTCGAGAGGATATCTTTGAAGAAGCCAGGAATAGTCCCAATAAAAAATTTGAGGAATGGAGAGGGAAAAAATAGAATGATGAAACACACACACCTATGGCTTGGGTTAATTGTAAAGCAGAGGCATCATCCCATTTTGATTCTTGGATGTGTAGGGAAATTATGGATCTCAAGAGGAAAGTGGAAACTATGGAAGATTCCCTGAAAGCTGTTTGGAATAAAATAAACAATATGGAAAATCAGATAAGGGAGATCCCAGTCAAGCTCAAAGCCTATGAAAATAACCTCTGGGAACTTATTAAGGACAACAGAACGAAAATGGAGGAAGTACGTCCAATATTTGTGCTGCTGCTATCAATATAGGTAAAAGAGCCAATGAGGAGACCAAAGCCCTGGAGGGACCCATCAAAAGGATGAGACAAAGTTCTAGAAAGAAGGTTACACAAAAAGGAGCTATGCAGGTGGCAACCACTGCCTAGGATACTGTTATGAAAGGAAAAGAAACTATGAAAATGATATTGGAACTAGATGAATAATCTGGTTCTTCTGGTTGGTTTAGTAACTAGTCCTGTTTTTTGTTTTCTTTTTGTAATCCTTTGCCTTTGGTGATACCAGATCTCTATTTAATCTGGGTTTTGACTGAAAGTCTTTTTGGTGGTTTCAGGTCCATTAAAAACCTATTTTTGCTACTTCCTTGTAGTAGTTTTTAGGCTTTTCCTGTGGTCTTGGATGATCTTTCTTTCTTTCTTTGTAACAGGGTTTTGGGGCCCCTTCAAAACCTGCTTTTACCTCAATCTAAAACAATATTAATTTATGGATTCAAATATTATAAATCATAGGGTGAAAGTGGGAAGTGACAGTAGGAGTTACTCCTTGATTGACTATTCTAGGTATGGGAGTTAAATAAAGCCTATTCTAGGCTCTTTACCACTATTATAGGGGTAGTTACTTGTCATCTCTCCTATTTTCATTCCTTTTATAAATATAAATACATGGAGGATTTACATGGTTTCCACTCTTGATTTCTCCCATAGTATGCTTGTTCATTTACAATTATTGCTTTGTTTAAGTTATAGTGCATTTGGCATTCCATTTTTTATCTTGGTAGGATCTCTAACAATCTGATGGTAATTATAATATAGTAATTCCTTTATAGAGAGTAGTCTATTTCCTAATCTATGTTTTGTATAAGGTAAATAAATAGTTTTACGTTCAAGTAACATAGATAAGATGGTATCAGTGTTATCTTGTTCCATTGTGATCTATAATTTTTGGGGTAAATCCTTTTGAAAAGACTCCACATTATTCAAATTATGTACTTGCATTTGTCCCTTGTAAGGTTGACTCGATAATTTTAACCAAGAGGGATGTATGGAATAACAAGCATTTACATGCTCATCTATTAGTTTTAATTTTCCCTTATTTAGACTGAATATTGTATTTTTTGCAAGTGGGTTTAACTTATATGTGTTAGGATCCATAGGTTCAAATAAGTTATGTGAGAAGTGATCAAGTGGATCAAATTTTAAGTTTCATATTTTATCATCTTCCATATCATAGGTTGTATCATCGTCACTATCATAATAATCTAAAGCATGGTAATCATTTTGCTTAATAGTGATTAATAAAGGAAACTCAAATGTTGGGGGTTATTGTAGCTTTTCTAACTCTTTTGTTAATGGTTCTTTCTCCTTATGCATATCTATGTGTACCTTAGAGTTTAATATCATTGTTATCTAGAGATAAAGGATCTATTATACTTGACTCACCTATTTTACATATATGTATAAGCTCAAGAGGAATGGATTGTTTATGTGGTACCACTATAGGGATGCCCTTAGTTTTGGAATGCATTATTTTGTAAAATTTAAAAGCTTCATCAACGTCAGACATGGATAATAAGGTCCCATTTTGTATGGATTTTAAACATCGATGAAGTTTTTAAGAGATGTCTTCTATTAAATATATCCAATATCTACCCAAAAGTAAATTATAATGTAAGGATTGAGACATGACTTGAAAATCACTTGAAACTATTTTCAGTCCTAAGATCACATCCAATGTAATTTATCCAACTACAAGGCTATGTGAATTGTTAAACTTTTTTATGTACATAACATTTTTTTGAATAAGGATTTTTTTGTTACTCATACCTTTTAGGAATTAAATGCTACAAATATTTATGCTTGATTCATTATCAATGAACACTCTTTTGATACCTTTACTTTGTATTGTTACTTATATGAACAAAGGCAAAGTTTGGTCAATAATATATTTAGACGGTAAATATATTGGATCAAAGGTGATGAGCATGTTATTGTTGTTAATATCCTTCATAATGTCCACAAAATAAGTAGGCTCAATATCACTTGGAATTTGTGGCTCATACAATTCCTCATATAAGATATACTTATAGACATTAAATTGCTTCAGGAGTTCAAGGATTGAAATTTTTGCATGTGTATTTATCAATTGGTCAATAATGTCTAATCCATTTGATTTGATTACCAACTTAGGCTTAGGATGCACCTGTTTTATGTTAATAGGTGGTAGGATGGGTTGAGTAACCTTAGCTCTTCGAGTAGTAACAACATGGACTACAAAATCTAATATAATCCATGGGTGAATAATGTGTGTGGGATGGTAGTTTTCATTTGAATAAGATATAGGTAGGATAAACATTTGAGAGAATTCATGTTGGTTTCTATATGTTGGCTCTATTACATTATAAAATGAATTTTGAAAAGAGATTAAGTGTTTTTTTTCTAAAAAACCCTCTCATTATTTACACAAATTTGATTATAAGATTTGAGAAGGCAAGTGATGTATCAAACCATAATAACTGTGACATATTAGAATCTAAACTAGGTAATATAGGCATTTATATTGCACATATTTTATGAAAATCAAGGATCAGTACTAGAAAAATTAGAAAATCATAAGTGACCTAGAGTTTGATGTTCAAAGATCAAGTTTACCAAATGTTTAACCCTAAAATGGTATCTAAGTTGGATTTAGCCTTAGATTATATTAAATGGGTATATATAAATGAAATGGCACAAGGTTGATAATCAAATCTATAATAGTCCAATTAAATGCTAAAATTAGATATAATCATACATTGAATTTATTATGCTAAGATAGTCTAAATATGGAAAGTATAACTATGCTAGATATATAAATGACAAAAAGTGAATTACTTAGCTTATTTTTATGTTAGTGTAGTTTTGGATCTAGAATAGGTGGAAAGTAGGTTAAAAAGAGAATCTAGAATAACTATTAGATTTTATTTCTAATGCGTCTATCTCTTTGGATAGTAATGTTAGCTTGGGATGGTTACATTGATGCTACTATTAAGTTTGACACTAGTGTCCTATATGGAGTATCGATTGAAATATGATATGACCACCTAGATGCTTCTAGGTTTTTCTTTGCCTTTGCTTTGGTGCATTGAGATCTAGGTCATGGATGGTCATTCCTTGTGAGATGGTAAAACATAGATTTCTATATTTATAGTGACATAGGGGGAAAATGGGTTAGTGGGAACATGGTATTGAGCTAAACCTAAACAGCCCACTATCATAGAGTGTTGTCTATTTATCTAATAATTTGAAGAGGGCCTCATACTGATGTATTTCTCCCCTATGTGTTGGATTATGTGTGAGTCATAAAATATGTGCAAATAAAATAAAATAGTGACCTATCTTATAACTTGGAAAATTGGGATCTTGGTCTACTCTTTTAGTAATTAGACCTATAGATTCACAGTCTTAATGATAGGTATAGAAATAGGAATAAATAGGGAAGCTTTATTCAATTGAATGATCTTTTTATTTTTTATAAGTGGCATAATTAAGGAATGAATGAGTGTTGATCTTGTATTTATATTAGTCCCTTTGGAGTAATAAAACACATTAAAACACTTAGGATAACCATTAGGATACATTATATTTTAAAATTAGATGACTTAGGGAACTTGACACTTGTGTCAAGATAGGACAGTAGCATCTATGATATTATCCATCCTAGAAGTTAGTGTCCAAGGAGAATGAAAGTAGGTATAGGTTATGAACTTATAGAGATGGAAGATAAGTACATTTTAAGCATTATGGGAAAGATAAAAGACCTAGGTCATCAACATAAGACTAGACAGATTAAGAGATATAGCCTAAGGGGGAAAACATAGAGTAGATGCAAGACTTACAAAAGTTAGAAAAGAGCTAAGAGGAATAGCCAAGGTCTAGTTTTATCAAGAGTACAAGACTGATGTTCTATATAATAATAAAATATTGTCTAAAATGACATATAATTTATTTGCAACAACTTTTGAAAGTTTACATATCTATAGGCTAATTTGTTTTATTGGTAAACCCTTTAGATGGGCAGTATTCATGTTTTATAGGGTAACCCTACTTTTTAGACCAGCAGTCACCCATGTGACCACATGGTGAAAGTTAGAGGCCCAAATGGGTAATTTATTTTATAATGGAGGTGATCGGCATGGGAGATAATTAGTTTTAGAAAAATCATTTGGCTTATAATCCATATGGTTACCCTACCCTCATGTAAACTTAGACTTTTTCCAACCTTAATCACTACATTTAGAATAAATTTTATAACTTAATTTTTTATTTAATATTATTTATTTAAAGAATATATAATATAATAATTTTTATTATTTTTCAAATTAATTTAAAACAAAAAATCTTCCTTATAGAGATATACCTTTTTGTGAAGTCATTTTCAAAGAGATGGAGACCCAAAGGTGAGGATACCCAAAATGGATACCCATTCAACATTTTCCCTCTTCTACATGGAATAAGTTTTAGACCTTGAAATGGCACCATTTTGAAGATATTATCCTTTTTTGCTAAGGATGTCATTCTAGACCTTTTAGATGTGTGTGGGCTCCTAAAAGACTTGGAATGGGTGGACCATAATGAGAATCCTTCCTATTTTTCTCTCCCATTTCATTTAAACTAAAAATATAATATTAAAAATGAAATATAAAAGGTAATTCTTTTTTAAACCTTGTTGGTAGACATTAATGGTTGTTATGGAGCTTGAAGCTCCCAAAGATGTTTTTAGAAATCATAGGATCCTAGAACTAGATAGAGACTTTCAGTGAAGATGAGTACTTCAAAAAACAAACCAAACAAACATGTATCAATAAAAATAATAATAATAAAATTAGAAAATACCAAAATATTAGAGAATCCATTAATGATAGTCATCTAAGGTTGAGGAAGGAGAATATGAATGAATATGGATAAGTCATCCTCCAAAACCACTTTCCTCCTTTAAAATTATGATTTTTTAACTTGATGATGTATTTGAATACTTTATTTCCCTCCCTAAGGATTCTTAGTGTTTCCTCATCTTTGACCAAATTTGACAGTCATGTTTTAAATAATCCAATGGTTGAGGTGGATTGATCCATCCTCAAGGAGATAAGAAAAGACACTTTGGGCCCATTTTGAGGTAATATGAAGAGTATGACCTCATTTCTAATAAATTTTCTCAAATTTTAATTTACATTGAAACTAGATTCAATTATGACTTTAGGTGTGAATTGAGCCCTATGATTGGCTAAAATTGCTTAGGACTCTCATTGAACTCTATTGAGAGTTGGGATGAATCATTGGAGTTAGGGAGTGCTTTAACCCACCTCCATTTATTTGTGCATCCTTTAAATACCTTATATCCATGGTGCCTACTAGGTTCACTTATAAAGATGTAGTATTGGTTGATAGCCTGTAGGTTGATTAGATAAAGTGGGGCTCACGATCCTATAGTAATTGTGTGTCTACTTAAAAAATTTCACCTATATAATTTAAAATTTTTCATTATATTTGATGCTTTATGTGTCTCATGATTAGATATGGTTAACTATTATGCATTGTAGTCATGAATAATGTGTTTTATATATTCTTAATAATAATAATAATAATAATAATAATAATAATAATAATAATAATAATAATAATAATAATAATAATAATAATAATAATAATAATAATAATAATTGACCTATTTTATTTTAGTTTAGTTATTAAAATTTTGGGAAAGATAAGATATCAATCAATTAATTTTTGAAACAAGATATGAGAAGATTATGGTAACCTTATAAATTGTCTCATTTTTGGAGATAATAATTAAAGATTCTTTAATGGTTGCAATACTATAGTAACTATTACTTTTGATTCATATTTAACTTTTTTAGATTTGAATCTATAGTTTAGCTTGATTTGAAACTTGATATTTGAAGTAGACAGAGCACTTGGTGCATATTTTAGCTTATTCAAAGCTATGATATTGACTTCTATTTCTTTAATTGTATGGCATATCCCATAAAGGATTTGAATTTATCAAATTTGATTGATTCATTAAGTGATTATATTAGCAATATTTGTGTGAATATATCTTGTAGTTCATAATCTACCATAGATTATTTCATCTTTTCTAGTAGGGTATTATACCACTAAACATATTCACTAATTGGCTCATTTAAGAATTTTTTGAGCTTAGAAATTTTTTCACATGATATATTTTCAACAATGTTGATTGAGAAGTGTGCTAAGAATTGATCTTCTAATGGGTTGAATTATCTAATTGATTATTGAGGGATATTATAAAACCATCATATATCATAATCCTTGAGGATTATTTAAAAGAGCTTGGTGTTTAATTTGTCATTGTAAGCATAGTCCAAACATGTTGCATGAAATAAACATATATTTTCTTAGAATCCTATTTACCCTCATAGAGTGGTAACTTAGGAACTAAAAATCATATTGGTAAAGGGTAAGAGTTTATTTCAAGTGTCAAAATATTGTGAAGTAGAGTATAATAATCCATTGAATGAGCATATTTAGAATTGCCTTACTCTAATTGTAATACTTTAGCATATAATGTTGTGACATTTTTCTCAAGATAGGATTCATTAGGAAAATTTGTAAGTGGCCTTTGTGTACTAATTTGTTTGAAACCAAGTAATTCACTCATAACTATCAATGGTGTCACATATGTAACAATATGTGTTGATGTAGGAATGGTAGCAATGGTAGTTACTATAGTATCTATTAAAATATTGGAAATGGGAGATAATTTTTGTTTTTTCATCTCTTGTAATGTCTAGGAATGAATCAATATTATGTGGGTTGGTATTAAGATATGTGGTCAATTATTTATCATTAACTTCATATTATTTAGATATATTAGTGTTATGAGCTTCAATAGTCATGATGAGACAATCAACAAGGTGTTTAGTATGCATTATAGCCTTTTGAATATATAATTATTGTTATTCCTATGTCATGCTAGATTTTACCAAGATTTATCTCAATGGTTATTTTATATTAGGAGTATTATTAAAAAAATGTGAAATTATTAAGTCTTGAATTTACACATTAGTAATTTTAACCTTTTTTGGCATGCATTTTAAAATTGTTGGCCCAAAATAGAGTATTGTGATAGAAGAAATATAGATAATGAGCATAATTAGGGGTTGCACATTGATAATCAGTTCTATATTTGGTGAACCAAGTTAAAGTAAATATGATAATCACCTAACGTATTTCTAACAAAAAATTGATCATGATAAGAGATAAATAATGGTAAAAGGTGTTACTAGGCAAGGTGTGTTTTCTTTATAGTTTTTCATATCTACTAATTCTAGTTGTAAATAGTGAACATGAACATAAATGCACCAACTACATAGGATTCCATCATTCTCATTGCCACACTACACCATTCTCACATCATAAATCAAGTAAAATTGAAGACCAATTTCCCAGAAGGATGGCTCCTATGAATTTGATAAAACATGAAAAAAATTTATAAGAAAATAAGAGATATAAAATTGAAAATGAAAACCAAATCAAAAAATCAAGGGATCAAAATTAATAGTTCAATTTCACTAATCTGTTCTACCCTATTTTTGATAAAACACAATAAATTATATTTTATTATTATAGGTTTAAAATTATAGAATATTGGAATGTTAAAGATATATAATACTTAACTATTATTATTCTGACAAAAATATAAATTTATAAACTTCTACTTTTGGAAATTAGTACGGAGAGTTATACTTAGCTTGCAAATAGATTTATGAGACCATTTTTACTATTTGAGAGTGAAAATCAAAAGAGATGAATTTATAGGTGTAAGAACATGTACAAGATAAATAATAAAATATAGATAGATCCCATATAAGTAGATTACATCATATTACATTTGAGTTCATTGACTTTAGACTTGTTTCAATTGACTTTAACATGTGACAAATAGGAAAAGATAGATAAAGTAGAATTATGGAAATAATAAATGAGAGGAAGAAGCAAAGGATGTTCTATGAGTGACCACTATAAGTTAACAAAAATGTAGTGTGATTGAACATGTTGAATATGAATTTTTCCCCATTTATTGTGCATAAAATTTAATTGGTACACCTTTTGTGCTTATGTGTAGTGAGTGATCTATAATATGATGCTCTGAATAATACCATATAGAAATCATTATGTTGCTTATTTTTCCTTTAACACCCTAAATGAACTCTAATATCTTGAAAACCTACAAAAATTAGTGGAGTTTAATGGGTTAAGTTAACCTTAATCACCCCCCTTAATGATTTATCATTGCTTGCATATCCAATAGTCCAAGGGAAATCCATCCCATGTATCTCTCCCAACTATAGTGATTTTTTATCAGTGATACTTTGAATATATGTATGAAACTAGAAGATGGATTTGATACTTTTAAATGATATATATTTACTTTATTTATAAGGCTATTGACTTAGGTTATGGATGATCCTTGTGAGTGATCTTGAATTTGGAAATAATATGATATATTTGTTCAATGTGTAGAGATGTAAAATCTTGAACCAAGTGAATAGTAAGTGGTATTAATGAGTGACTCTTGACATGTATCTATAGGTGAATCTTTTAAAAATTGTATTTATTCAACCATGTGAAATGTGTGGGAAGACCCTAAATATTGATTTCATATTCAAAAACTAGCCATTATTTGGTACGAGACATAACCATACTAAGTGGATAATGTGCCTATCATTTACGTATAAAAAATGATCAAGGAAAATTTCCATAAATTGGAGATAGTTTGAAGGTCATTTTATGTATCTTGAGCATTTAACATTGAAATTTATTTATAATAGTGATTCCAAACAAATGGTTGGACCCATATATATATATATATATATATATATTTGGTTTAGAGGAATGGTTAATAAGAATCAAGTATTTATGCACAAGTCATGTGGTTTGAAATATGTCAAGAATTAACATTTTCAATTAAATGTGACCAAATTTATATGTTTACACTCCCTTTACTTACTTTAGGACTCCAAAAATCTCACTTAATTTTCTTGAATTATATGTAGATCTTTGAGAAACTGAGCTTAGTTTAAATAACCTTAATAACTCATATCATACCAATATAAAAAGAGAAATCAATGGGGAAAATGTGTTATCCCTCCATTATTATGAGTCCCCTAGTATGGTTTTTTTATTATAAATTAGCATTCAAATAACTTCATTAAAAAATCCATGGATGTTATCACTAATATTATATGAATTTTTGTTCTAGAATGGGATGTGGCACCCAACATGCTAGGTAGATAAAAGAGGGATGCCATCTCTAACATTAGAAAGTAAGTCTACTACCCTATTTCCCTAGTGATAAGTATGAACTATGGATGAATATGCCATTTCCATCAAAATTTTATTAGTGTCATCTAAATATGGTAGGCTAATATTCAGAGAATGGGATGTGTTACAAAAAAATTAGTTCTCCTTCCAAATATTTATTATGTAAACATGTTAGGTGGAAGCCACCACCTAAGGACTAGGTTAAGCTCAATTTTGATGGGGATTCACAAGGAAATCTAGGTCTTAATGGCAGGGGAGGATTTATAATGAATTTGGTGAGGATGCTAATTTTTGTGTATGTAGGCCCCCTAGGAAGTTATACCAACCATGTGGCCAAAGATAAGGTGGTAATTTGGGGTATTCATCTTGCTTCCAAACTCAAGGTGGGTAGAATAATAATTGAATGGGACTCCCTCAATGTCCTAAATACTTTAGATGGTAAAACCACCCTTTTCCACATAATTAAAACCTTAATAAATGATGTTAATTAGATTTTGATGAAAATGACACATTCATCCATAATTCATACTTAATGTGATGGGAATGCGGTGGTAGACTTATTCAGTAACATTGAAGTTAAACTCCCTCTTTTATCTACCTAGAATGTTGGGTGCCATGTCCCTAAAAATGACATGTTAGCAATTCAAAAGTAATCCATTATTATATAGGATGATGATGTAGTAGATGCACACATAGATTTTACAATCAAAGTGAGGGAATTCAAAAATTATACTCTACCGTCATATCACAGTTTAGAGAGTTATAACAAAGGGTGAAGAAAAACTTACACTTCAATTTTATTTGAAGCTATTAGTTTTAAGTGCTACCAGGGAATGGTGAATTCCATTTTTCATCTAATATTTTCGTCCATTATTAATAAAAGCATGGGAGGTGATAGGGACAAACTAGAAACAACATCATGCTCAAAGGTTTGAAGCATTAAAAAGGTTTGGAGGAAGCTACATAGATGGGGTTTTACCAAATTCATGTAAATGGTCACTGATCATGATGCAAACATCTCAAAGGAATTTGTGGCAACATGGAACAAGAGAATAGTGTAAATAAGAGTCATAATAATCTATGTAACTAAGGATTTGATAGGTAAAGTTATGAGAATGCCATGTGAAAGGGCTAAAGCATTCAAAGACTAGTTAAAAAAGATAAAACTCATGCAAAGGTTTTTTAGAACTACTAAGATCATTAAAATGGACAAAAAGGGTTTCCCATGCATGAATATTCCAAGATACTACCCTAAAGTTTTTTTTATAGATAATGAAGTATATCACCTTCAAAGGCAAGTATACTTTCATATTCTCACATCATTTCTTTTACTGAACCACTTTTAAGGCTTCAAATTTGCCCTATCATATTTCCTTATCAAATCCCCAAAGTGTAAAATAGTCACATAACATATCAATTAAGCCAACTTAGTCATCTAATATGGCCTCATTATCCTACTAGTAAAATACGATGAGACCCTTCAGGGTAAGGATGTCATGTTGGAGGGCTATCTTATAGAGAACTCCTCGAGGAAGATCCTACCTTGAGATCCCATCACCTATTTCCCATTTTTCCCTTGTAAGCCCCATATCCATGAGATATATTCAATATATTCGTTTAAAACTCACTATTATCAAGCCTAAACCCCTTATGCTAGAGGAAGGCAAGTCTAAAGAGGTAGCAGTTAAAGGCAAGGCCCCCCTATTGGAGGTGATTAGAATCAACAAGGATCAACTGGAAAGGTTAAATAAAAAATTATATGAGGTAGGGATGTTATTAGTAGGTTTGATCTAGGAATGAAATTACATTAATAAGGAGGCCTCCAAAATGATTCAATCCTTTTCATAGTTGGTAAAGGCTGAAGGCACTCCCTAGAAGCAAGTTACCAAGGTGGAAGAGATTCATCCTCCAAAGTTCCCCCTAAAATCCCCCTCTAAGAAGACCTATAATACGGAACATCTTCAGAAGAAACCCAAAATGATAATACCAAAGGAGGATTTTGGAGGCTTGAGAAATAGAGCCTAGGATAAAATCACCAAAAATAAATTAACTGAGCAGGTGAAGGAGATTGACGTTGCTAGGGTACTCATAGAGGGATCCCCCCTCTCAAAGTAATTTCTTATTTTAATTTCCATTTATTTTTTTCCTCTATTATGATAGTTAGCTATTTGTGTTGATACTTTGGTTTTTTGGCTCTTACCCAATGGGACTTTACTTATACTATGGTTCCTAGTCCCTATAAAACTAGGTCTTTTACATAATTAAATAAAAACAAATGTGTAGAATGAAAAAAATACATAATTTTTGTATTATAATGTTATATAAATTATTTAACACTTTAAAAATGGACCTATTTAATAATTTTTTAGATTTTTCTTTCACATTCATGTCATGTTCTGATCCAAAATTTAGTGGATAGTCCACTCATTATTCATCAATACAAATAATATTCAACTCCTAACATATAAATGATTGTTTACCTATGTTTTGCTTTACTATACTTGTAAAAAATGAGATATAATGTGTTGTAAAGAAATTGGATGAAAAAACTTCAATGAAATAGAACTCAAAAGCACATAACACAATAATTAAGCTTAGAAAAACTCAATATGAAAAAATCTAGTAGAGTGGCATGCTTATACCTCTTCATTTCACAATGTAGTTATTAATTACATGTTTATAGACATAAATTGTCCTTCATGAACACATTTACAATTAAAATTTATCCAAAAACCTACATAATGTCTCATAACTTCTCACAACTCTTCTTAGATAATTCATAATACTAACAAACAACACTAACTAGGAGAACAATAAACACTATCTCTTGGTTTAAGACTTACAATTGCACTACTAAACCCAAATTTCATTGTATGTCTATACATATCCTAGGGAGCTATATTTATATAAAAACTTGGGAATATGAGGTATATGGACCAGTTAGGAGATGAACTAGCCCCAAAAAAAATCATACTTGAAACTATTATTTTTTTAACTTTGGCCATGCAATTTTATGATAATATATAACCCCTCCATGAGTTTTTATGACAATGCATAGTGCCCACATGGATTTTGTATGAAAATATATGACATCATGTTTGAGTCAAAATAGAGGGATGCTCCCAAAGTGTTTGGATCATTCTAAGATGTCTTTTGACTTTGGAAACTCCTCATACACCCTTCTAGCTGATATTATTATGTGATTTATCTTTAATAAGTGTCTTACAAACATTTATTACATATATTAAAATAGTGGAAATAATTATTTCATATGGCTAACATACCAAATTTGAGATTCAGATCATGTACTATATGCACTAGTTAATATTTGAATCTATAGACTTCTCATATGCAAATTAGGACTAAACTTGTATGTGAAATGACATAAAATGAGTAGGAAAAAAATGAGAAAAAAGGAAAGGGAGTCCTAAAATAATGGTCATAAATTCCCACACTATAACAAATGTCATGGTGACCTAAAATAGTACAATTTATTGATCAAGGCAAGAGGCGTAAATCCAAAGGAAAATAGGAAGGGATAAAAGATAAAAACAAGAGAGAAAGGGAAATAGAAAAAATGGGGAAAAATATGACCAAACACAAGGAATAATGTGCTATTAAAATCCTAATATAAATTGATAATTGACAAACACACAAGTACCCTAGAACATTGAAATTTAATAGCTAAAACTACCCCAAACTAAACTTAGGTGTTTACAAGTGGTTCAATGGAAGCACTTGTCCATAAGCAACCTAGGGAAAACTTCAACAAGTGGTTAGGTGACCTAAATTTTTTGACACCAAATTGATATGAGGTAATTTAATAACAATAATTTCATAATGGGAAATACCTAAATATACATGATGTAATGCATTAGCAACAAGTTTAATGATAAACATGTTAAAATAAAATAAGGAATATGAAACTTGATTATGTCTCAAATGGTTATGGGAATGGGACCAATTATTATTAACCCATATTTATTTAATTTTGTAAAAAATGTTTTTATATATTTTGTGTAAGTAATCTTCTATTTTATTATTTGTCTTATCATTTTTAGTGTAATAAATACCAAAAACAACTTATATTTAAAATATTATATACTTATTAAAAATCAATAAATCCCATATTTTTAAAAAAAATATGTCATATTTAAATTTAAATGCTCTTTAAAAAGCATCACATCCTTCTATCATATTTTTATGTGCAACTAATTTTAAGTAAACATCAAATTCATCAGTGGCAAAAATTAAATTTTTAAATAACTTTTGTACATCATTTATAAATATGACTTTAATTTTTACAAAACAAGATCTCCAAATATTCTAGATTTTATAATAGTATAACTAGGGCTTTTATATATATTTAGATACTATGTTATTCAAATTTCAAAGATTTGGCTCCAAATCTTGACTCCATAAATTGGAACATTAAAATACAACCTCCTCCATTAAAAGTGTTTACATGCAAAATAGAAGTTTAATATAATTTCTAAACCTCGCCATACCTAAAAAATTAAAAATTCAAATTAAAAATTTCTCATATGAGATACCATTTGTATATAAATGAATAATTTTAGACAAACTAATGTTTTAGTTTTAAAGATCAGGTCAGCCGAGAATTTACATATTTTGTAAGTTTTGTAATTATTTCTACACCTGTAGTCTTTGATAGATCAAGCCCTAGGTAATCTATGAAGTTTTTCATTCACATATTAATAAATTTTATTATTTTTATATCAAAAAAAAATTGTGACTTCATCTTGTTGTTTCATTGATACATTACTATGAATTCATGTTATCTTATTCATTCACATTTTCAACATTATAAATATCTTTGACATAGTTGTTTTTGATATTGTAGACACTATAAAACTACACACTTATAGTTTTTGATGAATAAATACCTCAAGTTCCCATAAAACTTATTAAACCTTCCAAAAACCCCTCTTCACCAACCAAATCACTATTTTACTAGTCACAAATATCATTCAAAATCACTATTTGAGAGTACTATTCAAAATTACTATTCACCATCACTATTCACTATGGGATCCACTATCACTATTCATGAAGACATGGCAAGTGACATGACAAGTGACATGGCATGTGACATTTCAAGTGACATGAGAGGTGATTTGGGAAGTGATATGTCAAGTGGCATGGCTTAGAAGTGATGTGGCTTCATGCGGGACATCATAACCCACTTGGGACCCTTCCCAAAGTTCTTGATGACTTCATTTAAGCATCACAAGGCCCCGACCATAATATGTGGAAAATTTTCCTTAAATGATCATTATTCAACATTTATTTTTATCTTCCCACATTAAATTAGACTTTAAAAGAGATACCTACCTCTTTAAGACTTTGGAAAAGACAAAGATCATCCATTTTTGACTTTTAGCTCAAATGGAGGCTCACCAACCCAAATGGGATATTTTCAACCCACATGGTAATCCCCACCAACTTCACTTTAAAATCTTAATCCCCCACATGGAAAATGGTGCCATATTTGGTGTGTCACCCCTTTAACTGCTTGTGTGAAAGCAAGAAAGGATGGTAAAAAGTCTTTAAGTATCATTCAAACCCATGTGCATGATTTCCATTCAAAATTGGAGGCTCACCAACCCACATGGGAATTTTCACCAACCTCACCTTGAATAAATCAAGATCCCACTTGTATAAATTATAATTTCTTTAATATTCCTCTATTTTAGCATGTTTGTTCACATGAAAATGCTATAAATACCCCCCTCTCCTTCACCCAAGGTTAAGTGGCTAGTTAGTCTTTTGTTCTTAGCATATTTCTACAAGTTTTTGGAGAAGGTAATCATCTTGGAGATCATCATAATCTTGGAGATAAGATCTCAAGTAATGAAAATCTACCAAAATCTTCAACAAACATCCTCAATAATCCATCCTCAATCCATCTTTAACAAACATCAAGGTAATTTGTATTATTTTGCAAATTCAATTTCTTCTTTCTTAACCCCCTTTGGCCTCTTCTTTCTTGACCTCAAAACCATAACCCATTTGACCTTATTATTCTCATTTCACCCCTTTTCTTATTTACCCTTAACCTCTTCTTTCTCTTTATTCCATTTACCCATTAGCTTCATCACCATTTATCCCTTTATCCCCCTTTAGCTCCTTTCTTTCTCATCCCTTTCATCTTTTTACCTCTTCACAATATCCCTTTTTACTTCTTTCTTTCTTACCAATTTTACAAATTTGACCATTTACAAACCTTAACCAAAACTTTATCCCTTGTCACAAGACAAACCAAACCATTTCCAAACCCAAAACTACAACCTTGCCTTCACCAATTTGTAGCATTAGTATAATCAAACTAGTTGCTTCATTTTGATTAATTTAGAAAGAATTTAACTTCATTGTCTCAAATTTAGTTAATTATTTTTTTTAATATCATCAATTTGATATTTTTATGCAAAATCATTTTATTTCATCATTTTAACTTAAGTGTTTAAATTAGGTGGATTGACGGCTTCCTAGAAAGTTGTTACTTCTAGGATCTAGCTCATGCTAGGCAATCCACCCATTTACTTGTCTAACAAACAAGTTTCTTTTAGTGTTTTCTTATTTACAAGTCATCCTCCCAATCTAAAGAGGAGCTCTCCATAATTACTTGGATTCAACACATACATGTTTTATAAGTTTTTCTACACACTCCTTATCACTATTTTCTTTCTTTTTAAAGAATAAAGAAAAGCCAAAAAAATGAGAGAAACATTTTGGCACACCCAATGGGACCCTTGAGCTTTATTAGGTCCATTAGTTGTCTTAAGACATTTATAAATGAATTATTGAACATTTAATTTAGTTTCATTAGTGAAAAAAAATTATTTAGTTGCATTAGTAAAAAAAATTCATTTAGTTGCATGTTTAGTTGTATATTTACTTACATTCTTATTTTCATAGTTTCTTGCATTCTTATTTGCATTTTTAGTTTCATTTTTAAGAAAATTAAGTTTTATTTTCTTTCATTAAAAAAATTTTTAGTTGCATTTTTTTTATAAAAATTAAATTTTATTTCCCTTTCATCTTTAAAATAAATAAAAAGAACAATCATCCTAGGATTAGGACTTGCATTTTCATCTTTCATTTATATTGAATTTAGAGATTTTGTATGAATTTAAATAAATCTAAAATTTTATTTTGGGTTTAAAACAACACTTTGCATCCATTGAATTTATTTTTGATCTTAGTTCATCTAGTAACTAGGAGGAATAGTAATTTTATCGTAGCTTTCACTTGTATTCAAACATAAAGCCAAACCACTGAATAATCAACACCTCAAAACAATACTTGAGACAAGGACTGATCAGGATTTCATAACTTGTGGCAACCTTACCCCCTCCTGACTATCCCACTTGGATTTCACCACCAAGGGGAGAAGCAACTCGGCTCTCTAGTTGATTATAAACTTTAGAGTCGGTATATCTTGGCTAAGTACTCGACACCCTTATCACTATGGGATTGTGAAGTGAGGGGGTAGGCCCTAATACCAAGCCACCTACTAAATTTCAACACATATCTTTCTTTTGAGTGCCTAAACAACTTGAAACCAACTACATCTAGCCTTTTTAGTACCCATATCAAACCAACTTCCCCTCCACACTCTTTAACGCATACGCCAAAAGTGATTTAAAAGTAATCCTAGGCTAAATGCATTTCTAGTGTTTGTGTTGATTGATTTGAAATATTTTTGGTTACTTATTTTTTGATTTGAGAGCTTTGCCTTTTTATTCCTTATTTTCTCATATGGTCACTACCAGACAACATCTCATAAATCAAGTTAATCAGCCCCCATCCTCCTTCATACCTATGGAGTAAACCTCAAATATTGAGAGATCCCCTCACATTGAGAGTTCCCCTCCTCCCTCTCATTTTAGGGTCCTAATCATATCTGAAGGGGATCCTAACTTTATTTCCTTCCTTGATAATAATCAAGTGGCTTTATAGCACTACCTCAATACCATGCCACACCGTAGCCCTTTTGCTTTGGTTTCCTCTACCAAACCCCCTCTTGGAATGTCATCCCACCTTATGGTGGGTACCACTTCCACTCAACCATTTTTGACCCACACCTCTTCCAACATCCCATCCACCAAAACCCAAACCAACCTTCCACCCCCAAACTAAACACCTTTTGTCATAACCTAAGTGGGTTTAACCCTATCCTTAGTGACAAACACCCCACCTACTATGGAATTATCCTCCACTCTTGCTTCCATCCTCCCTTCAATAGAAACCAATACATCAACCATAACCCAATCTCAAAATCTAGTTCTCTCCATACCACAAACACTTCCCCCAATAAACACTTTGGTCACTACCCACCTTCAACCAATTAACCCACTAACCACTTCAATGTCACACATAAACCCCCCAACCTTGACCTTCCAACACATACCCATGACATCTTATCAATATATTCCTAACACACAAGTATACATACCTTTACCTTCCACCCAACCTTACATGACCTCACACACACACTCATAACATCATCCCAACCATCCACTAGTTATTCCCATGTCACTTATCCCTAAAAAAATGTGTCATATACCTATCCAACCCAACAACCCCAAACGGACTTGGTCAAGATGTTAATGGAGAAGATAAATACCCTTGAGTCATCCATTCAAGGTCACATAACCTTATCTCTTATGACCAAATTTTAAATGAACCCATCCATCCATCTATCCCTCTCTCACCATATCCTCTACAATGGGAATTGGCAAAATTCTCTAAAGTTTAAAGTAAGGAGGACCCCCAACAACATTTAAGAGCATTTAGGCATGCATGTTACTTGATTACCAATGATGATTCTCTCCTCCTCCATACCTTTCCTATGTCCTTATCTTGACCATCATTTTATTGGTATAGTGCCATCCCAAAACACTCCATCTTATCCTTCACTCAACTAGCCCAAACTTTTTTGGATCACTTTTCGATAAATATATCTAAGAAAGTTTCTACTACTGACCTCTACTCCATTCAGAAATTTGAAGATTAATCTATTACTAATTTTATGGCTCATTGGAGGAGCCTAATCAACCAACTTTCCTTTTCATTGCCTTAACTTGAGCTTATATAACTCTTTGCCTAGGTATGTGTAAAACACATCTCATCCACATTACGTGTCCAAAGCTTATAGACATTCGATGAAGCTTTTACTATGGCTTGAAAACTAGAGAATAGATCCATTGATGAGGGAAGATTAAAGTTGAAAAACAAAAACCCAACTTATAAAACCAATGATCCCTCTCCTTCCTAACTAAACAACACAACCAATACCAATTCCAAGATTAAATCCACCACCAATGATATTATCCTCAAATCCAAACCTCTACCATCTACAAACCAATAGAACCCAATGAACTAAACCTCTGACTCCTTCAACTATCCAAACTGAAACCAAAGGATCAAAAATTGGAATAACCATAAGCCATTAACTCCACTTGGGGAGCCTTATCCTTCTAATTTTGAAAAGTTACTAAAAGCCAAAATCATCCAACTTCTACCAATTAAACCACACCAATAGTTTGATACTTCTCACCCCATGCCCAGTTGGTATAATGAGAATGACCATTGTGATTTTCACCAAGTCATAGGACATGGCATCAATAGATGTAATACCTTCAAATACCTTATCCAATCCCTTATTGATAAGGGGGAGCTCAGATTGGACAATCCTAATGCACCACCAAACCAAGACTTCAACATATTCCATAAACATTTCCCCAATCATGCTCCGTCTATCCCTCATCATGAAAATAAACCTAGATCATCTCATGAGGCACAAACTATTAAGGTGGTTACTAGTGAACCATTGATGAAGAAAATGTTACCTCAATTGCTTCTTTCCCCATTCCCCTATTAGAAGAAAAAATATTGCCTTCTATTCCTTTGGACACCCAAACAAAGGAAGCAACCATATCCACACCTACCTCCCCTATCTTAGAACCATCCACCCCCTCTTTGGAAGCTATCTCACAAGAGAAGATGACTCCATCTACCCAACCTCTAATTACAAAACCCTCTATCAAAGGTAAAGATAAAGGTAAGGGAACCAAATTGGAACTTCTAACCCCTTCTTTGATAGACTAACCTAGCCATTCTAAAACAAATAAAACCTCCACCCAACAAACCAAAACCTCTTCCAAATTTATTCACCCTCAAACACATAAACCCACCGAGATAACTAAAGTGACCAAATCCCCTCCAAAAACCAATAACTAAAACAACCAAAGAAGTAAAATCACCAAAGGGCCCAAAACCCTAGATTTTACCTCCCTCAACCTTGCCCTTCATTTTGGGTCCCCATCCCTCTACCTTAAACACAAAATCCACCATTTTTACCAAAATAGCACCACCTTTATTGGTCACAGCTTCATACTTTCTCTCTAAATCACCTTTCCCCAGTACACTAATAATCCCTAAGTTACCTACCTTACCATCATTTACCTCTATCTCATCAACCACCTTATGCAAACCAAAACCATCAACTGAGTATGCCACTTTACCCAAGACACCTATCACCAAACCCATGTCCCTATAACTTTCTACTTCAACACCCAAAACAAAAACCACTAAACCTTTACCACCTTTAGCCAAATATTACTTGACCACCCTCCAATAGTTATTGCAAACTTCTTCCTTGAGATTACCACCCATCAAACCCTTTGACCCTTGATGTACCAAACCCTCTTGGTTTAATGATAACTTGATATGTGCATATCATAGGGCACTAAGACATGACATTGAAAAATGTAAATCTCTCCAAATATTGGTTCATAACTTATATGAAGATGATGATCTATTATCAAAAAAACCTCCTTCATCCCTATTTCTAATCCAACCACCTAATCAACCAATCTGACCTTCAATCTCACTCAAAAGTGAAGAGGAGGAATTGAAGTAACCATCTAACCTAGAGAACCCCCTTATCCACACTATTCACATGATTACCTAATCTCAAGCCCAACAAAAGGATAAAGGGAAGACTAAGGCATCCATTCCTTGGACTTGTCCCTCCCCAAACTCACAAACTAATAATAACTAACCTTTTCCAACTCCAAATAAACCCAAGGTGTCTATCTTAGGTGCCTCTCTATCTAACCCTCCATACCCTAACCCATATGCAATATCCATCTAAAAAGATATCCTCATGCAACTTCCCCAAACTCCAAAAAATATGAGCTTGTATGAGTTAATCTCTACCTCCCCCATCACCATCAAGTACTCATAGAGGATCTAACCATTAAGGTCCAACTTGATGATCCTCAGCCTCTAGCCACTTTTATTGGTACCCTTGGGACTTATAACCTTGTCACCTTTAAAAATTTAGAAATACCTTCTATTCATTTAGAGGATCTTGATCCCCCTCTCTTCATTATGGCATATATCAATCAAACCCACATCAAAAGGGTGATGATTTATGGGGGAGCTAGCATCAATATTATCTCTTCCCATGCATATGACCAGCTGTAGTTACCTAAAAACATCATGTCTGAAAGCTCAGTAGTTCTTCATTATTTTAATGATACTATGGCTACCACCTTGGCAATAGTTATCCTCAACATTTGTGTAGGACCTCATAATATTCCCAAACTCTCTTATGTTGTATAAGGAGAGTTTCAATACAATATTTTAATCTAACACCCTTGGATTCATGCCATGAGTTATGTCCCTTCCACCTTACATTAATGTGTCAAGTTTGAACATGAAGGGCAAGTTGTGACTATTCAAGCTGACCTTAGTCATTTTACATCTTTTAATATGACATATCAGCCCAATGATGTCTATATTCTTCCCTTATCCACCACACAACCATCTACCAACAACACAACATCACCAACCAAAACCCATAGCATTTGCACACCTACTATTGATGAAGCTTCTACTAGCTCATCTATCCCCTCTTCCGAGATTCTTATAGAAGACCCTATGACAACCATATTCTAACATCTTTCTTTTATGTAATATAGACTCTTAGGCTTAGATTCCTTCCTTACCCCCAAGAGTATGGGAATATCAAACATGACCTTTCTTATGACCCTAACATTGGAGCCATCATCCCTATTGGTCTCCCTTAACCATCAAATGAATTTCATTTATGGGGGACTTGATCAGCCACTTCCAACCCTACCACTATATCATCCATGTAATTGTTTACCTCTAACTTTTCCTATCTTAGCAAACTAGAGTTTGATAAGTTGTATCTTCATAGATGTGCTTGGAAATAATTTGGCCTTAGTTACTATGAATAAGGTCCTCATGAGTTAACCCATTTCAAAACTTTGCAATCTCATGAGTCATTTGGCCTTGGGTATAAACCACCTCAATAATCCACTAATTCACCCAAACCCATTGCCACCATAGAGGAAGATATTCCATCCTTTCCAACCCAATCACTTTCTCCACCTAAATACCCCAATATCATCCTTACTAAATTTTTTTATCAATACTGTAAGTTTGGGCCCTCTCATATACCAAAAGTGTGGCCAAACCAAGGTCCTTCCACTCATACATCCTGAAATGGTAGGGAATTATTTTCCCACCATCAACACCATCCAACATCAAGATGATAATTCCATTCTTACCCACTTAGGTATAGGGAAGTATTCTATCCATAAATCCCTTCCTTTGGAGGCTCTAACTATGTTGAATGAATCTACTATCGATATCAACTTGGGCACTCTAGATGGCCCCCGCATTGTCAAATTGGTCTAATCATTGAATACCAAGGAACTTTAAAAATTTTCCTCTTTCTTCCAAGACCGTAGCATAGCCTTTTCTTGGTCTTACAATGATATGCTTGGGATTGACCCCACTATTGTTACCCATAACATAGTCACTCAATTTGATGCTAAGCCTATTTATTAGAAACTTTGATGCATGCATCCTCACACAACCCTTCTTATCAAAGAAGAGCTTTAACATCTCCTATTTATAAACTTCATTCAATCCATTGACTACCCCTAATGGGTCTTGAACATTTGTGTGGACTTTTGTGACCTTAACCTTGTTTGCCCTAAAGATGACTTCCCTTTCCATAGCATTGACTAGCTTGTTGATCTTATGGCTAGCCATGAGATGTTATCTCTCATAGATGGGTTTTTAGGTTATAATAAGATATTGATTGGTTCTAAAGATCAACATAAAACCACCTTTATGACCTGTTGGGGAACTTTTTGCTATAGAGTCATGCTTTTCGAGTTAAATATTACTGGTTTAACCTAGCAATGTGTCATGACTTCTATTTTCGATTATATCATCCATAAGATCATAGAAGACTATGTGGATAACCTTATTAGTAAATCTAAACTCTAAAAATACCACTTGGATATTCTTACAATCATATTTGAATGCCTCATTCATTATAATGTTTACCTAAATCCCAAGAAATGCATTTTTGGGGTCCTTTTAGGAAAACTTCTTGGCTTCATCATCTCTCTCCATAGAATTGAATTAGACCCTACTAAATTTAGAGAAATTTTGGACATGCCTCCTCTAACCAACCTTAAACAACTCCATAGCCTTCAGGGAAGACTTCAATCCATTCACCATTTCATTTCCCAACTTTGACACTAGTGCCAACCTTTTCATCACCTTTTGAAGAAGGATGTCTCTTTAAAATGAAGTAGTGATTATCAAAATACATTTGATTCACTCAAATAGTACCTTTTATCACCCCTTTTCCTTAGCCCTCTAAAGGATGACCACCCATATTACCTATATATTTCTACCATCAACCATTCTCTAAGGGCAATGTTGGCTCATTGAGATGAACAACACAAAAAGTAAGATGTATACTACATTAGTTGTATGCTTATAGAATATGAAATTTGACATACACACACTGAGAAACTCTACTTAGCATTAACCTTCATGGCCACAAAACTTTTCCACTACCTTTTTAACCATAAAAACTATGTCATCACTAATACTGACCCAATCAAATACATGCACTCTAAACCATACCAAAATTAGTGTATGGCTAAGTGGCTCATGCTTCTAGCTGAATTTGACCTTGAATTCCTATAATAAAAGTTAATTAAATGTTTGGTCATTTTTGATCAATTGGTTGAATATCCCCTATAAAATAACCAACCACCCCCTCTTGCCTTTCTATACGAGTCTATCGTGACTCTTTTTCAATAAGATGACATAACCTACCAAATGAACATGTTCTTAGATGGCTCAAATGCCAACAAGGAGGGGGTCCAGAGTTATTATCATTCATCTCAATGGTAAACCCCTTCCTCTCTCCTTCAAAATTAACTTTGAATGCACTAATAATATGGTTGAGTATGAAGCCTCAATGATAGGTCTTTGAACTACTCAAAGCTTGGGAATTAAGATATTCCATGTCTTTGGTGATTTATAGCTTATGGTCAACTAGGTTAATGGGTCCTATCAATGTAAGAATGATGTCTTGCTAAAATATAAACTTTTATTTTACAAAATATTAATATCATTCAAGCATTACCTAGTCTAATTTGTTCCCTGGTCTACCAATAAATTTGTGTATATAATGGCCTGCCTTACTTCTTAGATCCCTTCTTAGCCTTCCAATTCCAAAATATTTGTCACCATTAATCAGTTTACCACACCCTCTTATGGCCAATTTGACCTCCCTACCATTTTTAATATAGAGTAATCCCCATCTGACATTTGGTATGACTAAACTTTCAACTACCTCAACCTAGGCATTGTTCTTCCTAACCTCTTTAGGAATGCTCGATGAGCTTTTAGTTAGAGTACCTTTAGTTACATCATACTAGGGGGAATCCTTTACAAACATGGTTTTGATGGTCTCCTTATTCATTTCTTACATATCCATGAAGCTTCCCATGCCATCAAAGAAACACATGATGGGATATATGGGGCACACTTTAACGACCTAGTAGTCATTAGTAGTCATTAAACATATCATTTTCCTTGGTTCTTATTGTCACACCCTCAACCAAGATTGTTGTGATTATGTAAAAAAGTGTGTCAAATATCAACTAAATGTTAATTTACATCATGTGCCATCCAATAGACTCCAAGTATCTAAGGACTTTTGGTCTTTCTCTCAATGGGGGCTTGATCTCATTGGGGAAATTAACCCCCATTCTTCATAGTAGCATAGATCCATCATCACAACCATTAAATAATTCACTAAGTGGGTGGAAGTTATTCCTCTAATCTCTACCAAAGCAAAAAATAGTTTCAACTTTATCAACTACCATATCATCTGCCACTTTAGTGTTCCTCATAAGATCATCACCAATAATGGTAAATCCTTCAAGAAAAGCAAGTCCAAGGTTTATTTGATTCATTTGGAATTGATTTAAGATTTTCCTCACCTTACCAACCAAAAAGTAAATTGATAAATAGAAACCTCTAATAAAACCCTCACAAAAATATTAAACAAAGTTATTACTGCTTTAGGTAGGGATTGACACTTGCACATCCCATTCACCTTATGGGCCTATCACACTAGCATTCAAACCTCCAATAATTCTACTTCTTTCTCTCTAGTCTTTAAAATAGAGGCAATATTTCCTCTTTAAGTCTAAATCCCCTCTCTTCATGTATCTTTGAAGGAGCTCATTTTTGAAGAATATTATTATCAACATCATTTAGCTCAACTTGGGCTACTTGATGAGCATCATTTAGTAGCTCTCACACACCTTCATATATATCAAGCGCATATCACACATGCTTATAATAAGCACCTCAAACAATGAGAATTCAATATCAAAGATCTCATCTTAAAAGAAAACTAGCATGTGACCAACATGGAGAAGACTAAATGAGGCAAGTTTTCTTTCAATTGGCATGGACCCTACATCATCACCCATAAGTATGGATTAGGAGCTTATCATTTTTCCTCTCTTAAAGGCAAACGAGAACCTAAGCCTCTTAATGCTTTGCATTTGCATCTATTTTTCTATTAAAGAAGGATCAAGCTCACCTATTTGTCTAACTTAAGCTCATCCATTGATTATGATATTTTTACCTTCACTAACCTTCCTCCTCCCCTTTCAAGGACAATTGATTACAACATAGAACCATGTGATTAACCTATGATAGTCATGGCCTTGTTAGGTTGTGGAGCTAAAAGCTTCACTAATGCAAACATGGAGGGGGTTGATGAGTTGCAGAGCAACCGATGTCAGTCTGATCAACTGATGTCAGTCATATCTAGTGAGTAGAGCAACTGACATCAGTCAGGTATCAGCTGACATCGGTCATCTCTAGCTAGACAGGGACTGATGTCAGTTTCCTATGTAGTTCTGGAACTATCGGTTTCATGAATAGTTTGTTAATGAACTAGTTGTTTGCATGTTAAAGGCTAATTTTAGTCTTGGAGCTGCAGATCTAATTATTGTAATTGGATGTCTAATTATTGTTTGCATGGGATCTATATAATAGACTCATGGGCTGTATTGTAAAGTGTGAGAGATCAAAGTAAGGATTCCCTGGGTGCTAGAAAGAGAGAGTAAGCTTGGCTCCTCATAGTACCATAGTGCCAAGTGTGTATGATTAGGTAGATTTGTGGGAGAGCAAGGTCTGGTAGAAGATCCACAAGGGTGCTAGTTTGGAGGACAAGGGTTTTCATGGTATGTAAGATCAGGTTGGTCTACAGGTGTGCAAGATCAAGTACAAATCTACATGTGGTAAGTAAGGTTGGTTGATCTGCAAGTGTGTGTGTGTGTGTGTGTGATCTAGGTTTGCAAGTGTGCAAAACTAGATTGATTTTCAATTATACAAGATCAAGGAGGTCAATAATACAAGTAGAAAGATTAGGTGAGATCTACTTGAAGTACGTTGCATACTTGTTTGTACTGGCAGTATTGTCACTGACTGGTGGACTGGCAGTATTATTACTAGCTGGTGGAGGTGAACAACAACTTTGTGTTTGAGTTGATTGTTGGGATCATAATTGAGAGAGTGAGATCTTGAAGAGATTTACTATTTATGCCCTAGAGGTGTGGGAGCCCTAGAGGTGTGTAAAGAAGAAGACTGTGGCATCTTCTTTGTTGTATTTCCTTCTAAAAGAGTATTAATACAATTAGGTATTGTCTCTCATATTCTGTGTTATTTTTGAATTCTAGTTACTTGTGATTCTAGTTAAATTCTGCATGTTTAGTGGCTTGTACATGGTAATCAATTGTGTTTCCTAGATCCTAACAAGTGGTATTAGAGCTAAGGTTGTAGGGAGCAAGTTTGTGTCTGATTACAGGTCACTCTTAGGGATTTTTGATTGAGTGGGAGTATAGCAATGGTAGAAGAAAGTACAATAAGAATAGAGGAATTCAAAGGCACAAATGATCAATTACGGAGTTATGGAAAGAAAGAGTAGGACAAGAAAAATTGTTGGTTGATAGCGGATCAGCATAAAGGGAATGAAGAAGCATGTGTTGCAGGTATTGTTGCATGGATTGCTCTTATATGTTCCTTGGATAAAGTAGAATCTTGGTTTATGGATTCTATTGCCTCTTTCCATGTAGCCCCAAATAGATTATTTTTCTATGTTAAGGTCCATGGAGACTTTGGAAAGATTTATTTAGGGGTTTGTGAGCCTTGTCAAAGTATTGGCAAAGGGGAAGTACAGCTGAAATTGTAGATGACCAACACATGGGTGTTGAAGGATGTCATGCAGGTCCCAGTTCTAAAGATGAGGCTAATTTCTTCAAGAAAGTTGGGTGATGAGAGATGCATAGGAACTCTCACAGTGGATGCACTTGAATTAGATGGTGGTAAGAAAGTAGGTACTCTTTATCTACCTACTTGTATTACTAATTCTTCTTCTATTGTGAAGACATGGCTTTGTAGGCTTGGTCACATGAGCAAGAAGGAGATGCATGTTCTTAAGAGGAAGTTAGATGTGTTTGATAGACTTAAAAACTGGAAAGCCTTGGTGTTTATAGAGGAGATGATTGACAGAGATTAGCGGAAGGGTCTAGATAACTCTGAGCAGGGTAGTTTGGATAGGGTTTTGATCCAAAGAGAGATCACGGGTAAAAAGTCATCACTCATAGGAAAACACAGTTACCAGCATCGGTCAAGAGGAACCAATGTCGATCAAATAGGTACCGACGTCGGTCATGTGCAAATAGGCAAAGTTGGTAATGTCAGGTAGGTGGACACTGACATCGGTCGGGTAGACACCAGCATCGGTCAAGGAACCGGCATCGGCAGTCAGGTCAGTTGCATAGAACTGATGTCGGTTAGATGCAGACTAGATGGTGACTGACATCAGTCACTGGAATGGATTTTGGGTAGACAACAAGCTGTCAAGGAGTCTCAAACACCCATGTGGAGGATTGAAAGGGTAAGTAAGCCTCAAATTCATTATTCCCCTTCTTTACACTACTTGTTGCTCACTAATGGTCAAGAACCAGGAACTTTTAAAGAAGCAGAGCAAGTAGGATCTAGGAAACTGTGGGAGCATGGCATGGATTCCTTAGGAGAGAACCAAATGGGAGATTTGGTAGAGTTGCTAGCAAGGTTAAAGAAGAGAGAGAATGGACACATGAGATGGAAGGCCAGGTATATGGTCTTGAGAAAGCTGTAGGATAGTGGTACAGGTTTGACAGGTGTATGACAAAGCATGGCTTTAGTCAATGTCATTGTAACCATTGTGGTTTCTTTACTAGGTTAGATAATGGTCATGACATTATTCTATTACTGTATGTGGATGATGTGCTTGTTGTAGGTGCATACATATAGGGATTTGCTGAACTAAAGGTAAAGTTAGTTCAGTGGTATGTCATGAAGAATTTGGGAGCAGCAAAATTCTTTAGCATGAGTATTCTTAGAGACAGGGAAGATCATAGGTTGATGTTGTCACAGGATGATTGTGTGAAGGTAGTGTAAGATGTAGAATCAGGAAGCACACCTATGGATGGACAGTTCACAGAACAGGGTCCCCAATCATATGATGAGGTTGAGTACATGTGTACTCCCTAATATTGCCCCAACAGTGGGAGTTGTCAATAGGTTTGTGGCCAATTCAAGAAGGAAGCATTGGAAAGTGGTTCAGTGGGTTCTCAAGTATCTAAGAGGGACTAGTAGTAGGTCGACATGTTATGCACGGTTAAGTTCTTTTCTACATGGGTTTATAGATGCGGATGTGGTAGGTTACTTGGATGACATGCGGTGCACCATAGGATGTGTGGTGGTTGGTCTTCAAGATTGAGCTTGAAGAGGGATACAAGCTAGGAAACAAATTAGATGGTGTACATGTACAGGTATAATGCAGTTGTTTATCTCCAAGTGGGAGATTGTTAGGTTGTGGAGCTAAAAGCTTCACTGATGTAAACATGGAGGAGGTTGCTAAGAGGTTGCTGAGTTGCAAAGCAATCAATGTCAGTCTGATCAATCAACATTGATCATATCTAGGGAGTAGAGCAACCGACATCAGTCAAGTATTAGCCGACATCGATCATCTCCAGCTAGATAGGGAGTGACATCGATTGCCAGTGTGGTTTCAAAACTGTCAGTTTCACAAATAGTTTGTTAATGAATTAGTTGTTTTCATGTTAAAGGCTAATTTTAGTCTTGGAGCTATAGATCTAATTATTGTAATTAGATGTCTAATTATTGTTTACATGGGATATATATAATAGACTCATCAGCTATATTGTAAAGTGTGAGGGATCAAAGCAGGGATTCCCTAGGTGCTACAAAGAGAGAGCAAGCTTGGCTCCTCATAGTGCCATAATGCCAAGTGTGTATGATCAGGTAGATCTATGGGAGAGCAAGGTTTGGTAAAAGATCCACAGTGGTGCTGGTTTGGAGGACAAGGGTTCTTCATGGTATGTAAGATTAGGTTGGTCTATAGGTGTGCAAGATTAGGCACAGATCTACATGTGGTAAGTAAGGTCAGTTGATCTATAGGTGTGTGTGTGTGTGTGAGAGAGAGAGATCTAGGTTTACAAGTGTGCAAAACTAGATTGATTTGTAGGTGTACAAGATCAGGGAGGTCAGCAACACAACAAGTAGCAAGATCAGGTGAGATCTACTTAGAGTATGTTATGTACTTGTTTATACTAGTAGTATTGTTATTGACTAGTGGACTGGTAGTATTGTTACTGGCTGGTGGAGGTGAACAACAACTCTGTGTTTGAGTTGATTGTTGGGATCGTAATTGAGAGAGTGAGCTCTTGAAGATATTTACTATTTATGCCCTAAAGGTGTGGGAGCCCTAGAGGTGTGTAAAGAAGAAGACTGGCATCTTCTTTATTGTATTTCCTTCTGGAAGAGTATTAATACAATTGGGTATTGTCTCTCATATTCTGTGTTATTTATGAATTCTAGTTACTTGTGATTCGGGTTAAATTCCACATGTTTAGTTGCTTGTACATGGTAATCAATTATGCTTCCTAGATCTTGACAAGCCTAATCCTAAATATGGGTACCATGGCTCTACCAATAGCATGGTTCTCATGGATGCTTTTCATCTCTAACAAGATGGAATCCCATGGTCATTATCTCTCAAAACAACACCCTTTCACATATCATGAACCTTATATAAATTTTTTCCCTCATAAAGATAAACCTTTGAACCTAATTAGATATGTCCATGTCTAAACACATTTAATCTTGAAACAATTAATTGGGTTAATATCCTAAGAATTGTAGACTACTCCCTCAAAGGATAGCTGACCAAAAATATAAATAAATATTTCCATATATAAGGTAGATTTTTCCCTTGAAGGACAATTATCAAAAACATTAAAATAAAGCCAATAAGGTTAGACCAATCCCTTGAATGATGGTTTTGTTAGATCAATTTCATGGAAGCTTCTAGCATTGATCAGCTTCCCATAAGCATCAATAAAGCAAAAGTCCCACTACAAAAACCAATTCTAAAGCCACAATCGGCTTTTAAGAAACATAATAAGTTGGATGTCGCAATCAGTTTTCTTATGTAGACTTCTCGCATTGATCAGTCTACATCTAGCATATGACATGGACTTATCTAATACCATTCTTAGGTTACCTATAGAAGGGGAAAATTAATTCACATGAGGTTATCATACATATCACCCATTACCCTTCACATAACCTATCACCCATATTCCCTTTTGACTATCTAAAAATCAAGGGATTTAGAGCTTACTTGACACCCTATGATCATGAAACCTTTTTTATCAACTAATAACCACTCATGTGCAGCATTTGAAGGGCTTATATTTATTAAGTTGATCTCACTTCTGGCCTATTTTTAGTCCTTGTCAAAAACAAAGCATCAAGCCCTATTCTTATCTTAGTATGCATGGTTGATGTTTTCACCATGACTTGCACCATCCAACATTACAACAACAATGGTCATTTAGTTTACATTAAGCAAGATTACAAAAAACAAAACCATAACCATAACATTCATAAGTATCTACACAACCTCATGCATAATAACATTTGACCAACAATATCTAGCATGCTACCCTCCTATTCCTACTAGCCCATTGCCATAAACTCTAAACACCAGACCCTAACCATTGGCATTTTCTACTCAAACATGGCAATCTTTTCTTTTGTACCATCTAAGAGTCCACCCATAGTAGAGGAATGACCATCTTATCTAATTATATCACCAATATCTTAGACCACATATCTCCTTGATACTAGGGACTCTTCTAAATGGGACCCCATGTTTGCAGTTCCAAGAAACTGAGGCACAAGATACAGATGTGGCCACTATTTGTCTAGCCTACCCATGTAGATCTTGGGTTAGGCAAGGTCCATCCCCTATCACTCACCACACTAATAAATTCCTTACTTGTAGATTCTACTTGACCATCAAAGAAATTCTTTTAAGGTCATCACTTCACTACTACCCTTAAAACTTAGCTTGTAGCAGTGGTAAACCTTGGCCACAATGACTCTACAAATTTGGATAGACCCCCACCTCATAGAAATCAGATCATATTAGTAGACACTATGTCCAAACTCCTACCCTCACATAATTTTAGAAGGTGTAACCTCTTCACAAAAACACCTCTTCTTTGGATTAACTCCATTGAAGATTATTTGTGGTACTTCTCATTGTGTTCCCTTCTAATTTATCCTACTAAATGTGGGATCATTATGGTAACTATTTACCAACCTACCCCATTCACTTTCATTAATAGCTTCACTAAAACCCAAAACTATTGTTTCACCAAACCTTCTCCCTCAGCCCAAACCAACCCATGCCATCTATCAAATTGGGGTAGCCAATTTAAACACCACTCATCCAAACCTTGTTGAACTACATTAGCCTGATGTCCATAGACTATGTAGGAACTACTCTAAGGGTAGCTTAACCACTAATAACTAATTCCCATCCCCTTTTTTTCTTCTCACTCTTTTTTGCTACTAACAGTGCCATCTTGCTTAGGGTGTCCTACATCAAGGAAGCTTTGAATTCTTTCTTCAACATCTTTATGTTTTAACACCATCTAATACTTCCTCTTAAGTCTTTCCCCCATTTTTGGGAGAACTATATTGGCTAGAGGACTTTTTGGACTATGTAGGCAACACTCAGTTACTAAGGTTAGCTTGGCCACTTTTTTAAATTATTTACCCTTCTTACCTAAAATATCTTCCTCCAATTATCTTCCTATCTCCTAACCATCTCCATACCTCCATTTTGTCAATCTCTTTTAATCACTTTTCCATCTTGTCAATCTCTTTTAACACAAGGGTTGACAACATTCACCATTAGTCCCCCTTACCTCCCATAAAGCTACCTCTTACTCTACTTTGTTGGCCTCCCCATCATCTTTTCTTGTGCATGCTTCGTGGCCTACTTCCCCACCCACCTTTTACATTTTCTGCCTATCTTTCACCTTATTACCAACCTTTCCCTTTATCCCCTTAAACTTATTTCTCCATCCTCATCATCTCCCATCCCCCTTGGCTATTTGCCATACCCCCTTTATCACTCTCTTTTCCTTACCCATTCTACTTCATACTATGCATCTTGCAAGCTTTCTTTTTCTTCTATTGCGACACTTTTTCTTTACGTGTACCACCACTCTTTGCCATTCTACCATTCTTCCCACCATACCCATTTTCCATTCTTCCTATTTACTTTTTTCCATCCTTTCATCCTTTTTATCTTCCCCTTTTTCCTCCACAACTATTTTTTCCTTGGGTATTTATCTCTTTTTGCCTATGGCCCTTTTTACATTCCCCATTTCCTCTTTCCATATCAGTACTCACTTATCTTTTGCATCTATGTGAGTATCCATGCTTTTTATCCCTATTTAAATTCTTCCTTTTTGTTCTTATCATCTCTGATCTTCATCCCTTAGTTTCATCTCACTCCCTTTCATTGTGTCACCCTATTTCTTCACCACCTCACCATTTTTTTAGCTTGTCAATCTATTTTAATCACCCTTTCATATTTTTAATATCTTCTAACAAGTTGATTAACACATACCTTCTCTTTTCACCTTCTTGTCTACCCATCCTTTGATTCCCCTCATTCTTCACCCATTTCCCATTTTCCATCCCATTCTCATCTCCAAAACCACCATCTAATTTGATTCATTATTCCTCTCCTTGAATATCATCACCCATGCTTACTTGTTCAAGATACTACCTACTTCTTCCATCTATCCTCATCTTCTTTGTGTCCACATTTCACTCCTTTCTCCCTTGTGTTTCCTTTTCTTCCATTTATTTCCTTGTTCTTCATTTTCATCACCAAACAATTTTCTCTTTTATCTTTTCTAGACTTATTTTCAAACCGTTCATGGCTGACCATATCCCCCATTCTCCCCTTACCATTCATGATTATTACACTTATATTCCCATCCTTTTCAATTCTTGAATCTGTCATTCTTTAGTGCATCTCTCACCCCCAATATTTTACCTTTTATTTTCTTCTCTCTTTTTATTTCATTTCATCTCCCTTGATGCCCTCCCTTGTTCTTCTCAACCTATATGACCATGCCTAACTTCTTCCATCATTCTCCACCTTTGTATTTATCTATGACCTCATTTTTTCTCTTCATCCATATCCTAGTCCACTTCTACCTCATCCCTTGTTTGATCTCCCTTATGTTCTCCATTTTCACCTCCACCTTTTTAGAGTGCAGTCACTATTTGTACTACTTCTGCATACATCTCCTTGTCTACTTCCTTGTATCTTCCATGCCCTTGCCTTAATACATGAAATTTGGTCATTCCCCTTACTTTAGGATCATCCCTTTCTTCCTTTAATTACTTTGTATGTTGCACTTAGAATATCTTTTTTATCCCTCTCCAACTACTCCCTTCACCCTCCCTATCACCTTTTTCCTTTTCAACCCTCTACCCATTTTGAGTATGTTATGCCCTCCAAGGCCTTATATTCAATTTTGTTTTATTGTGAGATATATACCAATCCTATAGCTCTATAACATAATTGTCTAGGACCACGAGCAACCAACTAGCAAACCTGAGTGTCATTCAACCATCAGGATGAAAATCCCCACCTCTTCTCATCTTGCCTATTTTAAACCCCTTTTACTCTAACCTTTGAAGATGTTAGAATTTAGATTAAAACCACCTTCAAATGGAATATTTGGGATACCCATATGGGGATGATAGTTACACCCTCTCACATGCCCTAGCCTTCTAACCAATAATTTCCTGTCATTCTCCCATTCATACTACATCTTCTTATGCCTTGAAATAGCCCTTGCTTTAATACATGAAATACACAACCTAATCCCTAATTTAATTAATATTAGTGTTATTCACTACACTCCATGTTCTAATGACCCTAATTTTCTTTATTTGAATTCCCTTAAAACTCAATGCTTACTTATTTTGGGGACTTACTGACTCAAGGGTCAAGGTTTCAAATCTTTACCACTTCTCATTTACCCACTCTACTACTTTGCTTCCCCGAACCATTAAATAATAACATTTCATAGCTTGTTAAAAAAATTATTGTGGAATGTAGACAATGATGGCTTATTTGGATGGTGATGAAAGAACCCATCAGATAATCATGTCAATTCAAGTAGTTGCATATTTTCTAAATATTGGTAAAGTATATTTCTCCTTTTTTCTTTTCTTTATGATGGTGGTAGAAACTTCATGCTTCAACGTACTTATCCATGGTTAGAGATTCATTTTACATAGTTTATGCAATCATCTAAATTGAATCTTATCTCACCTCATCCACCATTTCTACCACACCCATCAAAAACTATTTGATAGCCATCTTTTCCACCCTTTAATGCTTTTATTTTTCCAATGTACTTCACCTGGACCTACCTATATGATATCTAATTGGGACAACCAAGTTAACCAACACCCTTTTCCTACCTAATGTTCTTTTTGGATCCCTATACATGGAACTATATATGTATCATCCACTTGTTGTGTGCATCTAGAGTCAGCTTGGCTATCCCCTTCCAAGCCATACCCAATCCACCCACACTTTCACCACGTCCACCTTGACATTGATTATTTTTGACCCAAAACATTGGTAATTTTTGTAATAACTTTTGATTATAATGACCATAATTACCATTTTGAACTTTTAAATGTTTACACCAACTCATTCAAAATTAGACCATTTTTGTTTTTATTAGGATCACTTCCTACCCTGGATACCTGAGTCAACACCAATCCTATCTAGGAACCTTGATAAGACTAACCTGATCAGTTATGACCAATGTTGGGGATTGGTTACCTTGTCTTTATATTTGAACCTAACCTTTTTTAACAACATTGGCATGTTTAGTCTCTACATAATCTTGACTCTTGTACTTAGTCATATTTTGTGAACCCATTGCTATTTCACATACCCATCTACCTTGTGGGACCACCTAGTGCCTCCCCATCAACTACTTATCAAACCTACACCTGATTTGACCTTTCCTCATCAAATCTTAGTTTGAGGGGGAAAACATCCTCCCATACTCAAGGTACCCTAACCTTTGACCAAATGATTACTTTTTGTTTTGCAGCTTGTCGATTCAAGGCTATATAATAAAAAGGGACAAAATGTAGACACTAAAAAACTTCACACTTATAGTTTTTGATGCTTAAATGCCTCAAGATCCCCTAAAACTTCTTAGACCTTCCCAAAACCTCTCTTAACCAACTAAATAACTATTTTCCTAGTCAAAAATATCATTTAAAATCACTATTTGAAAGTACTATTCAAAATTACTATTCACTATGGGACCCACTATCAATATTAATGATGACATGACATTATGACATGATAAGTGATATGAAATGTGACATGTAAAGTGACATGATAGGTGATTTTGGACGTGATATGGCAAGTGACATGGCTTAGAAGTGATGTGGCTTCATGTGGGACATCATACCCCACTTTGGACCCTTCCCAAAGTGCTTGATGACTTCAATCAAGCATCACAAGGGCCTCCCAATGAAATTTGGAAAATTTCACCTTAAATGATCATTATTCAACATTTATTTTTATCTTTCCACATTAAATTATAATTTAAAAGAGATACCTACCTCTTTAAGACTTTGGAAAATACAAAGAGCATCCATTTTTTATTTTTTAGCTCAAATGGAGGCTCACCAACCCAAATGGGAGATTTTCCAACCCACATGGGAATTCCCACCAAAATCACCTTAAAATTCTAATCTCCCACATGTAAAATGATGTCAAATTTGGTGTGTCACCCCTTTAAGTGATTGTGTGAAATCAAGAAAGGATGGTGAAAAGTCTTTAAGTCTCATTCAAATGCATGTGCATGATTTCCATTCAAAATTGGAGACTCACCAACCCACATGGGAATTTTCACCAACCTCACCTTGAATAAATCATGATCCCACTTGGATAAATTTGAATTTATTTAATATTCCTTTATTTTGTCATGTTCCTTCACTTGAAAATGCTATAAATACGCCCTCTCCTTCACCCAAGGTTAAGTGGCAAGTTAGTCTTTTATTCTTAGCATATTACTACAAGTTTTTTAAGAAGGTAATCATATTGGAGGGCATCATCATCTTGGAGAGAATATCTCAAGAAATGAAACTCTACTAAAATATTCAACAAGCCATCCTCAATCCATCTTCAATAAACATCAAGGTAATTTGTATTGTTTTGTAAATTCAATTTCTTCTTTCTTAACCCCCTTTGACCTCTTATTTATTGACCTCATAACCGTAACCCTTTTGGACTTATTGTTCTCCTTTCACCCCTTTTACTCTTTACCCTTAACCTCTTCTTTATCTTTATTCCATTTACCCATTAGCCTCCTCACCATTTATTCCTTTATCCTCTTTTACCTCCTTTCTTTCGTATCCCTTTCATCTATTTACATCTTCACAATTTATCCCTTTTGCCTTCTTTATTTCTTACCCTTTTTACCAATTTGAATATTTACAAACCTTAACCAAAACTTTATCCCTTATCACAAGACAAACCAAACCATTTCCAAAACCAAAACCACAACCTTGCCTTCACCAATTTTTAGCATTAGTATAATCAAACTAGTTGCTTCATTTTGATTAATTTAGCAAAGAATTTAATTTCGTTGTCTCAAATTTAGTTACTTTATATTTTTAATATCAATTTTTTTTATTTTTATGCAAAATCCTTTTATTTCATCATTTCAACTTAAGTGTTTAAATCGAGTGGATTTATGGTCTCCTAGAAAGCTTTTGCTTCTAGGATTTGGTTTATGCTAGGCAATCCACCCATTTACTTGTCTAACAAATAATTTTTAGTTTTTTAATATTTACAAGTCATCCTCCCAAGCCAAAGAGGATCTCTCCACAATCACTTGGATTTAATGCATGCATTTTTGATAAGTTTTTCTACACACCCCTTATCACTAGTTTCTTTCTTTTTAAAGAATAAAGAAAAGCAAAAAAAAAATTGAGAGAAATAGATATGTTTTCCATTTTATTATCAATTTATTTATTCATGTGTTTTTTATATTGAAGTTTAATTTTTATAAATGGTGCATAATTGATGGGTTTCTCAAATTTCATTTCTTTTTTGAAAATTTAACAAACATTTACTAATATGTGGAGGGTGAACTTAAAAATTTTCATTCATGTACCACTAAATGTTATTTATTTTGTATCAAACCAAATCAGTTTCTAAATTCAATGGCCATGGTGGAAGATGCTTATATCATTAATACTCAATGAAGGGCCATGTTGGAATATTCCTTGGTACCCTTTACTTCCATTAATGTGGTGTGTTAATGTCATCGTGCATGTTATTTACAACCTTTTTAGCATGTTGTGTACATTTCACTCTCCCTTAAATGTCATGGAACCCCAATTTCCTCTTCTGTAGAATGCAATGTTTCACAAAAATTATAGTGTTATCATGTTGGAGGGATGAAATGTTATGCACAACTAAACCCACAATGTCAACTTGTTTTCATTCACATTTGACTCAACATTTAGTGGTATTTAGATGGAAGCCATAACGTTTTCATTCACATATTAGTAAATTTTATTATTTTTGTATCAAAGAAAATAATTTTATGAATTCATTTCACCATATTATTTATATCTACATCATATTTATATTTGCATACCTCTAACTTTCTATGGATCCTAAAATCACCTAGTAAATGTTTCTACACACAAATGCTTACTTAATTAGAAATGGGTTAGAACTCTGGATGAAATATTTAACATTTAATAGTATGTGGATGGAATACATGAATATTTTCATCCACATATCAGTAATTGTTATTATATTTGTATTAAAATTAAGGATTTCAGTCACATACTAGTAAATATTATTTTTGTATCAAACCAAATCATTTTATGAAATCATGTTGTTCTATTATTTCTATCTATGACACATTTATATTTCCCTACCTCTAAATTTCCATTTAAATTTTCAAATCAAGGAGAATTGATGCATTATTACATGTCTTTAATTAGCACCACATGTCCATATTGGAATTTGTTTGCCATTCTTAAATTGCATTAAAGTGTTTTGTTAATATTGTTTAATGTGACATGTTAAAATGTCACTTAGTCATAGTAAATATGATATGAATGATGATGGAAATCAACACCATTTTATGCAAAATGTAGTGTTTAATAGAGATTGTGTCTTCAACATTTTATAATGATGAAACATTACCTACCTTTAAAACCTTAAAAATGTTTCATGTGTTACTAAACATTTAATGCTATGTGGATGGAAGCCATGAAGGTTTGCATTCACAAATTGGTAATTTTTATTAATTTTGTATCAAATCAAATCATTTTTTGAATTCATGTTGATTTCTTATTTATATATGACACATTTCTATTTCCCTACCTCCAACTTTCTATGGATTTTTCAAGCACCCAATAAATGTTTTCACACATAAATGCTTGTTTGGATGTAAAAATGGACTTTTAAGATCATGGGGACTAACTCTTGGCTCCCAAATATTTGATATAACACCACCTCATAACATCAAATTTGATCTTTTATATAACACAACTCCACAATCTCCAAATGCAAGCAATGAAGGGAACAACTCGATATTTCCATCTTGGATGGTGGAAGATTTGTACTCCATGTTGGTATGTTATAAGCCAATATTATAGTGAGCTTAAATGCATCATTTTTAAGATATGTTTTTTTTTTTTTAATTGAAATAGGAATTCAGGCTTCCCAAGACTAGTATTTTTTACAAGGGATGATACAAGAAAAATATATTATGTAATGATTTTGTTTCATGGTTTTCTTCCATTGAGCATCGAAATGGGTCATAAGCTTAATGAAAGTCAAGTAAACATCTCCTAAAATTGGGTTCCATAATTTTATTCTTCACTTATTAATTACAAATCTATCATCATTACCCACATAAGATAAACATCAATAACATATATAAGAAATACAAGTAATAAAAAGGTCAGCATCACAAAGTATTTATTAAATTTAAAAAAAATAAATGTAAGATAATTAAAAAATTTAAAAACTTAAATTATGTTAATAAATACAATTCAATAAATGTTAAATAATTATGAACATCACAAACATAAATTATGTTAAGAAATACAATGTAATAAATATAAGAGTATTGCAATATTCAAAAACATAAAGTGTGTTAAGAAACATAATGTTTGTAAAACTTTTGAAAATGTAATAAATTTGATCAACCCAACAAAGATGAACCATTTACAGAAAGTAAACTTTAGTAAAAAATTCATGAATAAATAAATTGATAATAGATTGGAAAACATATCAATAATATCTATGAAAAATAATATTTCTAATGTTAAAAATTTGAATGAATGACACAACAACATTAATTCAAAATAACATATCAATAACACAAAACATGAATTAAAAAAATAATTTGTTTTGATACATCTACCTAAACATTTACTAGTATGTGAATGAAAACCTTAATTTTGATATAAAGATAATAACATTTACAGGTATGTGAATGAAAAGTTTTCAGGATTCCATTTACATACCGGTAAATGTTTAGTATTTCATCTTAAGTTCTAACCCCTTTCCATCTAAACAAGAATTTTTGTGTGGAAAAATTTATTAGGTGCATTTATAATCTTGTTTAACCATAAATTTATATGGGTTAATATAATATAGGGTTAAGAATATAGAAATGAATAAGCATAAGGGTGATAAATATATCTATAAAAAGCCAATCAATTGAAAACTTAGATAAATAATATTTTGAATTTAAATACTGATATATTATAAAAAATAGTAAGTATAATAAGTGATTTATATTTTAATAAATGGGAAACAAGAGTACTTAGTTTTTTATTGTGTGCATGTAGATCTAATGTGGAACAAGTTGTAAATAGACTCGATCTATATTTTGGATCAGTCATCAAATTCTATAAATTTGACTTATGTGGTCTCAAACACTTGAATCAACCATGGATGGTTTTATAAACACTTATATCTAAATTAAATTCATGTTTCTAGTACAAAAAATCTACTGGATCTAGATTCAACCACCTAGAACATTTTGGGTTCTATGTCACCTTCACTCTAGTGTATTTAGATTTAGATCATTGGTTGTCTCTCTTTTCAAAGAATCAAAACCTTAGCTCTTCATCTTCATAGTGATCATGGGAAAAATAGGTTAGTTTTCTCATTTTGTTTATCTAACCTCAAATACCCATCTATTATTGGGTGATATGTACATATCCATTACTCTGAATAGGGCCTCAAACTGATGTACTTATCCCCTAATGTGTTGGTGATGTAGAGGTTCAAATGAAGGTCTTCTTTTCACTATTATTACATCATTATTGAATTTATTTTGGACTAAAATAATATTATTTATACTTTAAATATGTTATTTAACTAAATTTAATGTTATCTAACCCAATCAACTGATATTTACCTTTTTTGAATTGTAATTCTTGCAAAAATATTGAAAATAAGTTTTCTAGACTTTATTTATAGGTCTAAAAATTGAGTTTATTGATAAATTTATTTTTAATTATCCTAAATCATTGAAAAAAATTTAAATTCTCAAATTTACCTTCATTCACCTCTAAAAAAATTCATTGCATTTGGCTAGGTTGTTTTTTATTTATAGTGTTTTTAGTGCTCTAAATAGGCCTCGTTTTAGACTTGTAGTCTGAGATCTTTTAATATATTAAACTTTAAGCCCAATTTTTTTTTTAAACCAATTTAAGACCTTAAAAAAATATCATAACACACCTATATACAAAATTTAATTCAATTTTAATGGTTATGTTTCATGTAATGATAATTTTATTACTTTAAAACCCTAGTTTAAGGTCTTTTGATAGTCATAGGGTAGCAAGCTAACTTTTATGGAAAATTAAAATTATAAAGATTGTATTGTATTATTTTTAACTTTATTAATACCTAAAAACTCCCATATTAATCTATAAATCACTTAATAACCTTGAAAAATCTCAAAACATGATAGAAACAACTTTTCTTCACTTTAGAAGTACTTTTCTTGACTATAGAAAATATGTATTTTCTCTTGAATCCTGTAACATGAATGAATACTATTTCAAAGTGAAAAATATGATTATAAAACAATAAAAACATTCACTTAAATTTAATATCAGATTTAATTTTAATCATGAAATCATTAATGCAATATTCATTATTTTTTAATGTAAAACATGTTACACAGTCTTGTATATACCCTATTTTTAAAACTTCTCTTCTTTTTAATTCAAATATTGGTGTTTATTGGTATTTATTATATTTATTATATTAGTTATCATGTAATTATATTTATCCCCATCATCCCTCTCATCTTTTATTCATTTTCCCCCTTTTTTCTAAAATTTCACCAACTTGTATAACCAATTAGTTAACTACTCCTTGACTTAACATTAGTTTAGTATTGACATGGGTATTATGAATAAAGGTATTTTAAATACTATAATCATGGAATAATACATTCCTTGACCCCTAATTATAAAATAAGGATCATGACCTTTGTTTTCACTAGAATATTGGATATACTCTTCAAATGTCCTTTACAAATTCAAATTTTCAAATAGATAATTTTGGTAGGAAAATCATTACTGAGCTCAAATGACTAAATTTTGGAATGATAATGATTTTAAAACATCCCATGACTTAAAAATACCACATAAACCTACACAAGACCAATAATTATAAAAACAACAACTAAAAGCTAATGTTTCTACATTAGTTGGCTTGTATGTGCATGTTTTAACCTTTTAAGACTTAATGCATATAAATATTAGGTTTGTTAAAGAGATAAGTATAATAAATAAGGAAAATAATATGAAATAAATACATTCACTAATTTTTTTATATATTTTACTATATTTGACTTTTCTAAAAATAGTAATAAATAGTGTAAGTAATGACTTAGCTAGAAAACACCTAATACAAATGATTTGGGTGCCAGAAACTAGGCTATAAGTTGTTTTGCGTGTTACAAACATGATCTTGGTGTTATAAACCCTCTTGCATAATATCACCACAATTATATAGTAGAACAATTATTTTAAATGTGGTGGTAGAGTCCTAATATTGGAGGTATTATCCTCTATTATTATGGTGTCTTTGTTTATAATTTATATAAACAATTTTTGGGTTTTGTAGAATAGGCCATGTTCTAACTCTAGTCAAAATTTAAATTAAATAGTAACACCCTAATTAGATAGTAGTTCCATGTGACACTAATGTCGTTGTTTTGATGGTAGTGTCTTTTATGTATGATTGTCTCAATATTTTAGGTGCATGTGTCTATATATATAAGGTATATTCCTACATTCACAAGTTATGTAACCTTGTGTTTTACCTATAATGATTTATTTATTTTTCAAACCCTAATCCTCTATGTAACTAGGGCATGAGCTAAAAAGTGTGTTTGTTAGTAAGGTAGGATGGACATCCTCAACACCCCACTATGAAGAGAGTTTTGTACATACGAATACTCTAAGGAGGGATCAAGATCTATGTAGTTCTCCCCACCTAAGTTTAAGTTAAATTACAAGTGATTCTAGTATGATAGTGTACTTGAGTGCCTTGAATGTGCTTGAGACTAGAAATTTAGAAAATTTGAGTTTAGGGCTGCTCTAGATGCTAGTATACAAAAGTAGGGCATAATATGGATTGATAACTTTAATTTTTTGAAATGGCTCCTACACGTACGAACCCTAAAAATGTGAAACCAGCTATTGTGAGTCTGGTGGCTATGAATCCGGTGGCTAGAGTGGCTGTGGCTACCGTTATGAATGAGTTTTTTCTAGCTAGTAAGGGGACGAATCTGAATACCCTTAAAGGGATTTCTTCTATGGGGGTTGAAGATACTATAGCCTTGCATCCGGTCAACATTCTTGGTTCAGGGTATGGACCTAGGGGGAGAACCTTTACAGATGTGGTAGCCTTCAAAGTGGATATACATGGTGCTTTGCCTCATGAAACACTTGGACCAACCCATGTTTCACCTCTAAGTGCTTTAAAACCTATTAGGGTTACTCTAGACCCTGAATTAGTAGAAAATATCTTCCAAGAGGAAAAATGGTTTTCCTCTTGTGCTACCATTTTTTGATTTCATGGTTTTTGGCCCTCTTTTGTAGATCTATAGAATTGGATTGCCAAAAACTGGCTGCAAATTAAAGACGGTCAAATCTAGCCTTGCGCCAGGGGTTTTTTTATAGTAATATTTCAAAGCCCTGAAGATAGAAAGTCTAGATTGTGTCACAATAATTTTTCTTGGTAGGGCAGATTTCCTCTTATGGCTAAACCTTGGCATAAGGATTTTAATCCTCTCTTGGAATCCTTTAACAAGATCCCTATATGGGTGTGGCTCCCTTATCTTCCATTACACTTGTGTCAAGAGGTGATTTTTAAAACCATAGGAAACGCTATATGGGATTTTTTATATGAAGAAGATAGTATGACTTGTCAACACTCAACTTGTGCATGATTTCTAGTTGATCTGGATGTTTCAAAGGGCCTGCCTGAGGTGATATGCATTAATTCCCCAAGGGGTACCTGGACACAAATCTTGGATTACGAGGGGATCCCTTTTTGGTGCAAGAAGTGTCACCAGACGGGACATATTGCTGCTTATTGTGTTGCTAGGAAATCCAATCCCAGAAGTTCACCTTCTTGGTGGCCTAAGGTTTTCTCTAAACATAGCATCGACAAACAACCTTTGGAAGCAACAACAGATTCTGAGACTGAGAATGAGGAAAGTGCACAATCTAAATTAGAAGATGAAGAGGAATCATTGGAGAATCA
>JARHVA010007401.1:207500-212500 GCA_037957365.1 Torreya grandis
GATTAAAATTGTCATTTCATATGTTTGATTTGTATGTTGTATAATATCATAGTAGAAATGTATTTTCTTTATAATATACATCATTTAGTAGAAATCTTACAACACATGGGGTACTAGCATATCTCTTTCTATATTCCTACACCATTATATTTGCCTATCCATGAAGGGAGGTCCATTCCTTGATAGGGGATTGTGTAAGGGATCAATGGTCTTTGGTTGGTGTGGAAAAGTGCTTGGATGATGTTCTCCCTCACCCACTATAGTACTTAATTGGAGACTACACTTGAGGTTATCAAAGATACACTAGTTGGTTCAACTCAAGCTCCAAAGATATGAGTATCTATTTATTATATAAAAGATAAATGCCTAATGGAATGTAAATGTATGTTTTATTATACATGAACATTAGCTTCTATATTATGGGACCAACCATGGCTATGTCATAGTGTATTTACTTTCCATGGAGTTCTAATACTTTATATTACATTCAAAATTAAAGTTAGAATTTTAATGTTATAATATAATTTGATTTTAATTGAATGGTTGTCAAGTATGTTTTTAGAAAAAAATATTGCATTTTTTATAATTACAACTTGAAAGGATGCAACACGTGGTATCAGAGATTAGTCTCAAACTCTAGGACTTAATGATTCCAATAACATTTTTTTATTCTTATTTTTAGTGAGAAATAATAATGGTGTAAACAAGAGCATTAGGTGAGGATCCATTGAATGAGAATAACCCACCCATTAATCCTAACCTTATTGTTACCAAGAATTCAAAAAAGTTGGATCAAATTCTTGCAACCATGAATGATACTAGGGATCTAATTATAGACCTAGAACAAGAATTTCATAGCCAAGGTGAGGAAGAACACCAAGAAGTACCTATTGAGCATCTCATTGAGTAGGAAAATTAGTAGGATGTGAGAGATCAGGTAGCTACAAATTTGTCTAGGGACATGAAGAAGGTGAGTCTAGCTAAGTTTCATGCAACTATTCTAGGTGATGGAGCTGAAGCATAGTTGATTGATATGGAGAAGTATTTCAAGATTTGAAAATACTTTGAAATCACCAAAGTAGTTTGGAGAGTTTACCAGTTAACTAGTGAGGTAGCTACTTGGTGGGCCAATAAGATAATGGAGATGAACCTTAACTCAAACATTACAAATTTGGAGTATTTAGTGATGTTATTCAGGTCATGGTGTCTTCTAGATATTTATTTTTGTCAAAATCTCACAAATTTTTGGAATTTGAAGGATATTTATCAATGAATGAGTATTGGTAACAGTTCATCAAACTTCTAAAGTAAGGACCTCAGTACCAAGTTAATGAGAGGTTAAAAATTAGGAATTTTATCATGGGATTAAAACTCTAGATTGGTGGTGAGGTAGATGTTCATGGACCTTCTATCATGGACCATGTTTTTTAGAAGGTGATGAAATAGGAGCAAAAGTTGAAGTCTCTAGCTCAAGTTAGGTAAAATTTCAAGAAAAAGTTTGTAATTTCTAAGGTAAATTTCAAGAAGAAAAATGGAATCAGAAGAGCAGAGACTCCAAGGGGTAGCCCAACAATCAAAATGCCAAATTCAATAGTGGAGCTAGCAATAATAAACTAGGTAATGGCTCCAAAGGTAGTTTCTAAGGAAACTCAAAAATTGACAGGAAAGATCCATTTCATAGTTGTTTCAATTATGGAGGAAACCATTACGCTCATGAATGCACCAGGACAAGTCAAAGAACAAAGGTCCTAATTCTCAGTAAGATAATTTTCAATAGTGTATTCATGTAGTAATTAATAACTAGTAAGCCAAATTTCAAACATCACCCATAGAGTTATCAAGTATTTTGTTTGAACATCCAATTTCTATTTTGATAGATACAGAGGATACTTAATTTTTTATAGCTCTTAAAATGCTTAACAATTTTTCTAGAAAAGTTAGATATATGGAAAATGTATGGTTAATACAATATGTGAATGACTCAAAATTCATGGTTGACAAGTGTCTAGTTTAAGTAGTGATTGAGTTGCCTAAATTTTCAACTATAGTGGATCTATATGTAGCACCACTAGGGTCATATGATGTGATCATAGGATTCAATTTACTTGATAAACATAAGTATAAGGTTGACTATTACTTAAATAAGGTTGAGTGTCTTGATGATTTTGGAAATTAGACACAATTACAAGGTGAAAAGAGAGAGTTATAGCTTAGGTAGATTTTTGCAATATAACTTATAAGGGAATAAGAAAAAGGGTGCCAAGCATTTATCATCAAGATAAATTAAATAGAGGAACCTAAGGAAACATCTATCAAACATTTCTTATTTATTAGATATTTCTATGATGTATTTCTTGATTAATTACCAAGTTTGCCTCCTAAGCATGAGTTTGATTTATCTATTGATATCATACCTAGATCAGAACCATAGTCTAAGGCATCATATAGGATGAAACCACTAAGTTGGTTGAATTAAATTCACAACTCTAGTAATTGTTGTCTAAGGGGTTGATTAAGACTAGTGTTTCAACATGGGTTTCACTAGTAGTTTTTATGAAGAATAAGGATGGTACTCTTCTAATCTGCATTGATTATAGAATGCTAAACAAGGAAACTATCAAAAAAAGGTATCTACTACCTCTTATAGATAATATTTTTGATCAAATATGAAGAAAAATAGTATTTTCTAAGATATATCTTAGATTAGTATATCATCAATTGAGTATTAGGATGAGGATATTCTTAAAGTAACTTTTTGAACTTGTTATGGGCATTATGAGTTCATAGTGTTACCCTTTGGGTTGACCAATGCACTAGTAACATTCATGAATCTGATGAAAAAAGTGTTCGAATATTATTTGGATCATTTTTTTTTATCTTTTTGGATGAAATTCTTATATATTATGAGAATGAAGAGGATCATCTACAACATCTGAAATTGGTTATGCAATAGTTGTAGAAGCACAAGCTATATGGCAAGTTGTCTAAGTGTGCATTTTTCCAAGAGAGTACAATATCTAGGACATATTATTTATACAGACAATATTTCCATAGATCCATCTAAGATAATGGTCATTATAGAGTGGGTAGTACCTAGAAATGTGCATGAGGTAAGGAGTTTCATGGGGTTAGCAGGCTATTACAAGAAGTTCATTTTGAACTTTTCCAAAATAGCTAATCCAATTACCTCCTTTCAATGGAAGAATGAAAAGTTTGTCTGGTTAGATAAATGTGAAGTAAATTTTTAGGAATTGAAAAGAAGACTTACATCAACACCAGTGTTGAGAGTTCTTGATCCCAATGGTCATTTTTTAGTGGCTTTTAAATCAAGGAATTTAAAAACTAATGAGGTGAATTATGCCCCTCATGATCTTAAACTTGTAGCAATTATTCATGCTTTCAAATTTTGGTAACATTATTTATTGGGAAAACCATTTGAGCTCAAGATAGATAACTTGGGACTCAAATATATCTTCACCCAACCAAATTTGAATTCTCATCAGATACATTGGTTAGAGTTTATTTCTAACTATAACTTTGATATCAATTACATCAAGGGTAAATAGAATAGAGTAGTTGATCCTTTGAGTCATAGAAGGTACACATTAGTTGAAGTTACTATTAAGAGTAATTTTATGGATCGAGTGGTTAAGATCTCATTAGGAGATGAATTTTATGATCATGTTAGAAAATTATTATCCAATAATGCTCAAAATCCTTGATATAAAGGATTTAGTTTTGAGAGTGAAGGTCTTCTACATTTTAATAAGAGGATGTATGTGTCAGATCAAGAGAATATATGGATCACAGTGTTAAAATAGTTACACAATGCTTCATATTTAAGACATCCAAGACTAACTAGAATCATGGTAGAGCTTATACCTCTATATTTATGGAATGGAATCAAGAAATATGTAGTAGAGTTTATGTGATGTTGTTTAGATTGTCAATGAGTGAAAGCTCAACATGTGCACCCAAATGGATTACTATATCTTCATTATATACTAGATTGGAAGTGCTATGTGATCGTTATGGACTTTGTCCAAGGTTTACCAATGTCATGGAGTAGGCACAATATGATCTTAGTAGTTGTGAATAAACTAACCAAGGTGGCTCATTTCATACTAGGCAATTTAACAGATGATGCACCTACCCTTGTGAAGAGGTTCTTAAAGGAAGTGTATAAGTTGTATGGATTCCCAAATAATATTTTTCAAATCATTATCCAAAGATGACTTCTGGGTTTTGGGTAACTCTAAACTCAACTTTGGGTATGTAGTTAAATTTTAACACCGCATATCACCAAAAGACTGATGGTCAGACTAAATGAGTAAATCAGATGCTAGAGGATATTATACATATGTATTGCATGAGTCAATAATAAAAATAGGAAGATTATCTTACATTGGTTGATTTTGCATACAACAAATCATAACAATCAACATTGAATATGACACCATTTGAGGGATTGTATATAAGGAGGTATAAGACACCAATCAGTTGGGATTGGTTAGAGGATAGGGTAGTCTTCAGGCTTGAGATGTTTTCTGAGATGGAAGATAAAGTTAAGATAATCAGGTAGAGATTAACTGAGGTGAATGATATATAGAATAGTTATGCTAATTTGAATAGGAAAAATAGGTAGTTTTTTATTGGTGACAAAGTTTTTTACGGTTAGCCTTAAAAGAGCTTGATTAAATTTGGGAAGTCTGCAAAATTGTCACCTAGATATGTGGAACCTTTCAAAGTGTTAAAAGTAGTTAATCCTATAGCATATAGGCTTGTTTTGCCACCATCCCTAGCTCTATTACATAATGTTTTCCATGTATCATATCTTAAAAAGTATATGGTTGATCCTTCACATGTCTTGGGTTAGAATGGTTTGTAATCTTTGGATCCTGGGGTGGTCATGGTAGAACCAATTAGATTAATTGACACTCACAAAATTTGTCTGTGTAATAGAGAGGTGTCATAGTGTAAGGTCTTGTGGGATCAATACT
>JARHVA010007401.1:217500-237500 GCA_037957365.1 Torreya grandis
TGAGAATGTGGTGAAATAGGAATAGAAGTTGAAGTCTCCAGCTCAAGTCATGGAAATTTTTAAGAAAAATTCTAGAATTTATAATCCAAATTTCAAGAAGAAGAACTATAAGACTCTAATGGATAGCCCACGAATCATAATTCTAAACTCAATAGTGGGTTTAGCAATAAGAAACTAGGCAATTGCTTTAAAGGTAGTTTCTAAGGAAACTCAAAAACTAATAAGAAAAGTCCACCACATAGTTGTTTCAATTATATAGGAAACCATTACACTTGTGAATGCACTCAGGATAAGTCAAAGAACAAAGGTCATAATTCTTAGTAGGATAGTTTTTAGTAGCATATTTATGCAATAATTGATAATTAGCAAGCTAAATTTCAAGAATCACCCATAGAGTTATTAAGTATTTTGTTTGAACATCCAGTTTCTATTTTGATAGATATAGGGGATACTAAATGTTTTATATCTCCTATAATTCCTAGAAAGTTTCCTATAAAATTTTGATAAATGGAAAATGCATGGTTAGTACAATATGGGAATGACTCAACAGTCATGGTTGACAAGTGTTTAGTTAAAGCAGTGATTGAGTTGCCTAAATTATTAACTATAGTGGATTTATATGTATCACCACTAGGGTCATATGACATGATCATAAGAGTCAACTAAATTGATAAACAAAAGGCCAAGGTTGATTTTCACTAAAAAAAAGGTTGAGTGTCTTGATGATTTTAGAAATCAAACATAATTACAAGGTGAAAAGAGAGAGTTATAGTTTGGTCAAATTTTTGAAATGTAACTCAAAAGGGAACAAGCAAAAGGGTGCCAAGAATTTATCATCAAGATAAATGAAATAGAGGAACCTAAGGAACCATCTCTCAAAGATTTCCCATTTCTTAGATATTTACATGATGTATTTCTTGAAGAATTACTAGGTTTGCCTCCTAAGCATGAGTTTGATTTCTCTATCAACATCATACCTAAATCAAAACCATAGTCTAAGGAACCATATAGGATGATAACCATGGATTTATTTGAATTGAAGGCAAAACTCTAGGAACTATGGTCCATGGGGTTGATTAGGCCTAGTGTGTCATCATGAGATGCACCAGTAGTTTTTGTGAATAAGAAGGATGGTACTCTTTAACTCTGCATCAATTAAATAATTTTGAATAAGGAAACTATCAAAAATAATATCCATTACCTCATATAAATGATATTTTCAATCAAATACAAGGAGAAACATTATTTTATAAGATATATCCTATAGAAGGATATCATTAGTTGAGGATATAGGATGAGGATATTCTAAAAATAGCTTTTTGAACTTGTTATGGGCATTATGAGTTCATGGTGTTACCCTTTGGGTTGACCAATGGACCAAAAACATTCATAAATCTCATGAATAGTGTGTTTAGATATTATTTGGATCATTTTTTTTGGTCTTTTTGGATGTTATTATTATATATTCTAAGAATGAAGAGGAGCACCTATAACATCTCAAATTAGTTATGCAACGGTTTTGAAAGCATAAGTTGTATGATAAGCTATTTAAGTGTGCATTTTTCAGAGAGAGAGAGAGAGAGAGAGAGAGAGAGAGAGAGAGAGAGAGAGAGAGAGAGAGAGAGAGAGAGAGAGAGAGTTTAATATCTAGGACATATTATTTCTACAAATGGTATTTATATAGATCCATCTAAGATAAGGGCCATTATAGAGTGGTGAACACCTAGAAATGTTCATGTGGTAAGGATTTTCATGGGTTTATTAGACTATTATAGGAATTTCATTCCAAAATAACAAATCCAATTACCTACTTGCAATAAAGAATCAAAAGTTTGTCTAGTTATAGAAATGTGAAGTAAATTTTTAGGAATTGAAAAGAAGACTTATGCCAGCACTAGTGTTGAGATTTCTTGATCCCAATGGTCAATTTTTAGTGATCATAGATGCATTAAGATAAGGTATAGGTGGAATCCCTATACAGGATAGTGTTGTAGTGGATTTTAAATCAAGGAAGCTAAAAAATCATGAGGTGAATTGTTCCCCTCATGATATTGAACTTGTATCAATTATTCATGATTTGCAAGTTTGGCAACATTATTTACTGGAAAAACCATTTAAGCTCAAGAAGGATAACTTATGACCCAAATATATCTTCACCCAAGAAAATTTGAGTGCTCATCAGAGATGTTGGTTAGAGTTTCTTTCTAATTATGACTTTGATATCAATTACATTAAGGTTAAAGAGAATAGAGTATTTGATGCTTTGATTCATAGAAGGTACATAGCAGATGTAGCTACTATTTGGAGTACTTTCAGGGATCAAGTGGTTAAATTCTCACCAAGATATGAATTTTTTGATCAATTCAAAAAAGCATTGTCCAATAATGAATAGAATCCTCAGTATAAAGGATTCAAATATAATATTTATGGTCTTCTATGTTTTAATGGGAGGATGTATGTGCCAAATCGATAGAATCTATGGAGCACAGTGTTAAAAGAGTTGCACAATTATCCATATTCAAGAAATCTAGGAGTAACCAAACTCATGACAAAGCTTAGACCTCTATATTTTTGGAAGGGAATTATTGATATTTTTGTATCAAAAATATCATTACATTTTATATCCTAAGGAGACCCCATTTTTTCACAAAATTAGGAAAATTGTTATGTTTTGAGTCTTCAGGATAAAGGTATGTAATCATGAACCATTATAGAGATTGCCATAATTGAATACTTTTACCAGGCATGTGGAAGTTGCTCTCAGTGTACTTCATACAAATTTAGAAAGTTTTCTTGTTTTATTAGATCAAATTCACTCATCACATATCATGATTAAGATAAAATAATGAAAAGAGAAGAAAAGGAGCCCAAGGTATCTTTATCAGGGCTATGGATGCCTAGCTGATGGTAGAGTAATTTCATAGCTTCCTTTGTTTTGTTAGATTTAATAGACACTATAAAGAAACATATAGCTTCATCATGCCTTAGAAGAACTCATCACAATAAGGGTTAAATACACTACACATTTGACACACACAGATCCAAGAAATTATAAGGAAAGTATGTTGTGTGAATTAACTTAGGAGTCTCTTTCATGTTTTTTATTTAAGTATTTTTTTTTGGCACACTTCATGATTGATTTAAGGATTGATATCCAAAGCTCTATGTTTTTTAATTCTCAGGATCATTCCCCTTACCCATTTTTTTTAGATTATGGTCTTAAATTTGAGCCTTCTTATATATGATTATGTAAAATCTAAGAAAAAACTGATTATTGGCTTTTCATACTTTGTAAAAATGGTATGTTTTATATATTTCCTAGGCTAACTATATTAATGTACTTTGGGAGTTTCTTTGAAATATGCCTATTAGGTTCAAGACTTAAGCAATTCATAGAGTTTATTTATGTATTTTGTATTGGACATTTTATCCAATGGGTTTGATATTCAGGTTTACTCTTTTTAGGTGCTTTTTCCATGTTGATGTGGGTTTTTAATGTTTTTATACTAATTATTTTAGGACTTGTTATCTTAGGACTTATGCAAATTATCTTTATAAGGTTTTTCATTTTTGAGTTTATCTTTTTCGAGATTTTGTCTTCATAATTTTTATTCTACAACAATTAGTCTTTAGGATTATTGCATTTTATATTTTATCTAAAATAATTTCCTTGAAGCCATTCATCCTTGTTAGGTTATTGTATCAAACATTTTTTCTGAAATAATTTCCCCAAAGTCATTCATCCTTGTCAAGTTTAATTCCTTGGAAATTTTGTCCACAACATTTTTCCATAGCAATTTGCTCGATGAAATAGACATATCCTTCAGTGTTTTTGAGATTTCCCTTTGGCCTTTTTGAGATTTCCCTTTGCCCTCTAGACTCACCCTTCAGTATTTTTTTCATGGGCCTTTACCCTATGAAGTAGATCCTTTGGGAATTATTTCCACTAAGTAGACCCTTCAGACCTTTTACACTTATCCTTTAGTATTTTTGTCATGGGCATTTATCCTCTGAAGTAGATCCTTTGAGACTTTTATCTTGGATGAAATGCCTCATAAAGTAGACCCTTCAAATTTTTTCTCGATCAAAATGACCTCTCATCCTTAACCAACCTACCCTTCAACCTTTTTTGGGACCATCCCTTCGACCATTCCTTTGGACATTTTGTCTAAGATATCATGCCCTTTGACCATTTTGAAGTTATCCTTTAAGACTTTTGTCCTAGAATTTTTCCCTCTGACCCTTACCCTTTGGGATAATTATCATTGGTATTTTACCCTACAGACTTTCCCTTCATTATTTTAAATAAACCTTCAGGACTTTTAGAAGATACCATTTAGATTAATTGATTAAGAAATTTTGCTTGAATAAATAGGTCTTTGAATAAATTATTACAAACATTATATCTAAAATAACTCAACTGAAAAAATTAATCTGTGGACATTTTGCCAACAAAATTTCCCAATGAAATAAGACTCTTCTAGATAATTGATTTAGACATTTTGTCTAAAATAATTTTCTTGAAATATGCATAACCCATACAATATGCCTAAAACAAATTTCCCTACACAAATGGCTAAAAAATATACCCTATTACCAATGACAAGATCCTAAAATCCTCATAGAACCACTAAGTAGCACCCTTGTACTTTATTATATATATGTGAAGTTATTTTTCATTTATGTTTATAGGATAAAATCCATGATGATAGATGTCAACCTTGCATAGAGTCAAAGAGTCAAACACCAAGATCTGATAGTGTGAGTTAAGTCACATGCTAAAGATATAATGGTACATAATCAAGCATAGCAATAAAGTCTTTTTCAAAAGCTCTATGAGAGTACCAAGTGATAACATCCTGGGTTCCTATACAATAAATCAATGGTCTATGGGCCCTTCCATAGAGTCAACAAGTAAATAGCTTAAGAAGCCTGTAGAACTACCAAGTGACACACTCACACCCCATCATGTAGAATATCTAATGGTGTGATTCTTAGAGGAAATTTTCAATGATTTAGATAATGATCACATTTTGAAAGTTATAAATATAGTTTGAAAGGCTTGACACTAGTGGAGGTAGAGTCTGAGTTAAGTATTGGTCATTGGGGTGGATATATTTAAAGATAAACTTCCAAATGACTAGGGCCAAACATGAAAGACTCCTCAACCAAGCTAATTAAACTCACCTCTTTCTAAATGAAGAGGCTATTTTCAGCCACTTCCAGATGAAGGCAGTCTTAAGCTACCACTTATATTACTACCTCAACATCTATAGTTCAACCACACCATGATATACCAAAGATCACTCATAGCTCATGAATGCCATTTTCTAGTCATTCCATAAATCCAAGATGCCAAAAATAGAATAACTTTCTTGTTTTACATGAAGATTTTAAATCTGCATGATCTTTTTAAACTAGGTGTTCAAGTTTTGTAAACTACATCTCATCTTGGAGATATTTTGTATAAAATTGGGCATACCCCTTGGTCCAATCTATCTTTTTGCTTCTAGTTATATTTTCTACATTTTAAAATGTATTTACTAGAAACTATAACCTTTGGAGAGAAATAAAGTTGAATATTTGCCTTTCTTGTCTTGAGAGATCCCTATGTGTGTGTAGGTTATTTTATTATCTTTGTAATATTTTGATCTTTATTTTAGCTTTAATATATTCATCTGTGGTATTTTACCCTCTTTAAAAGATTGTTTGGAATACAAATATCTTTCCCTTTTGTGAAAAATAGCTAAAATACTACTTCTAGTTTCTATTTGTATGAGTCTATGATGAAACAAATTCAACATATTTTAGGCTCTATTGTGTTTATCAAAATATCACTAAAATAAACTATAAAATATTTGGTGCAATCACCATATTTTTAGTTTTTTGTAAATTTTAATTCTTTAACCCTTTTCCCCATCAAAACCCTAGTTTAGGATTTAAAATCACTAAAGAGTGAGATTTCCACAAATTGAATATTTTATCAATTTGTATTAGATTTAGTGAAAGGAAACGAAACTTATTTAAAGATTAACCTCAAATTTCCAAGGTCCCATGGCTTTCGAGGTTTGTCCATTGTATCATTAGGTAATTTCATAACAAGCTACAAGATTAAGATAGGTGCAATCATATGTGATAACAATTTTTAGCATGCTCGATGGGCCTAAAAAATTACATAGAGATTGGTGTTATTCTTAGCCAACATTGTATAAGTTTTGTGTAAATATCAAAACACCTAAAAACTCCACTGGCTTATAGAATCACAATTTCAAGGTGACATATGCTAAGAAAACAAATAAGATCATCTACTAGAGGTAAGAGGCCTAATTTTTTATAATTGTCATTTCCATCTAAAAAGAGATCAAAATTACTCACCCCTCATCATAAGGTATATCCTAAAATTTGTTTCCCATCCACAGTGGTAACATAACTCCTATCATTTTTATACATCTCATAATTGCTAGAAATCTAAATTTCATAGCCTTCAATATAGGCAGTCTACTCCAATTGGCCCAACATGATGATATACCAGTCTCAACCTTAAAAATCCTACCATATTTTATTGGTGAAACCTCTACCACTGCGTTAGAACACATACATGATATTTCTAACCTCTGTTCAATCAATAACATAGTCCAAGACAATGTTAAAATCATACTTCTAATCTCATCTTTCAATTGCAAAGGTTTAAAATGATACATAGGCCTTACTACCAATTCAATCCAAGTTTGGTATGAGTTAGGCACTGCATTGCGTACCCATTTTGAATACAAAAGTGACCACATTTGCTTGGTTGAATAGTTCACTACTATCCAATGATCTCCTCATGAACAAATGATCAATTTTAACTATCATTTCCAAAAGACCTAAAATAGGATCCCAATCTAAGTCAAACCCACTAAAAATAATTCTTTATTATATTACATAAAATCCTTAAATAGTGATATAGCTGTGATGATTCATTCAATGGGTGGTACCACATTTCTTATGGATTATGATATTGCAATAAGGGTAGATTTTTTTTTTAATCAAAGTTGGTAATATTGCACCAAGGTCACCAATGCCTCTATTTTCAAAAATACCCCCTATTCCCCCACCTACACTTATTCTAATTCCCACTACAATCAAGGCACTTGCTTTGACTCTTGCACCTTTGGATGATCTATATGAGGTAAATTCATTACTTAAGAGTTTTAGAAATGAGTTACTAGCAATGAAAAGGTAGTAACCCTAAAACTAAAAACATTTTCAACCATCTAACCCTACATACCAAAGGAATAGGCAATCATACCAGGGAGATAGGTATCCATATCAAGGCAATAACTAAAAACAAGAATAGAATTCACAACCTATACCTCCAAACATATGTGATTTACCAGCACCAAGAGCTTCCAAAGCCAATGTCCCTATTCAAAATAATTTGGCTCAAAAGTATGAGTGGTGTTATCCTTATAATCAGCCCCATAATAGAAAAAAAATTCCCCAGTGGTTTAATCAATCAAGCCTTGATGGTTCAAGGCATAGAAAACATGTAAGGACAACAAGAAGAATCTACTTCTCAATAATCAAACACACAGTAACCTACTCAAACTGAATCAACTCTTCTAAACTAGCAAGAGGATGAATTCGATGGGATAATCCAAGATGAAGCATTTTTTAATGGTGGAGGTCATTTAGTAGCTAATACACATTCTAAGAAAAGATAAATTTAAGCTAATCAACCCCCTAGGGTAGAGCAAGATTTAACTTCTAAAGCTACAATGAAACTAGCAAAGAGTAACACAATGCAAAGGCCACCCTTTGTACCTATAAATCAATCCAAAGCAAAGGTGCCCACTCCAAATATTATAAAAGAGGGTGTATCTACTAAAAAGACACTAGAAAAGGTTGGTAATATCCATTTTATAATACTTTATCAAATGAAGAAGACTAATATGAACATCACTATGTGGTAAGCACTATCTATACCAACATAAAGGGACTTAATATAGGAGGCTCTAAAGAATATCCAGATATCATAAAAGGTTCCAGCCAAGGGGCCTACACCTACAATAAATCTAAGTCAGCCCCAATCTAATAATAATAAGGGTAAAAAATGGTAAGCCTCACCCGTTTATCTTTCACTTATAATAGGTAAGCATCTGGTACATAATTGCATGGTAGATTTAGGGGCTATTAGTTCAATAATGCCCAAATAAATAGTTGATGCTTTAGGAATAAAATACATGCCTATTATTAAAGGAGTGGTGCAATTAGATGGGAATATTGTTTAAATAGTGGGAACTATAAAGAGACTAAACCTCACTATTCATGCTTTCCCAAGCCTATTAATTACACAAGACATTTTAGTTATAGACCTTCCCCCCTACTTTATTATTTGTCTTTCAATAAATTTTACCTAAAAAATGGGAGGATACATATCTGTAGATTGGTCTCACATACTACTTAGAATGAGATATGTAACTAGAGTAACAATAAGATCTTATCCAATTGTAAAAGATCATATAAAACCATACAATCCTATTCCTCCCATAGAAATTAATTATACATTACAAGATCAAGAAGAGGAAGAAATGAATCAAGAGAATGTAACACTTGTAGAAGAAATTCTAGACACTCATTTGGATGAATGGGGATCAACCCTATAATTCTATACTTATGACTACATATAGGAAATAGGGTTAGGAACATATTACATTCACGAATAAAATGTAATTATCTCAAGTTTAATCAAACTAGATAAAGATCTTCAAGGGATATGGTAGTTATTTTATGGATCAAGAAGCATAAATGGTGAAGGTGTAGGAATTGTATTTATCTCCCCATAGAAGGTGAGCTACTTCTACTCATTTAGATTTCAATTCAGTTGTACCAATAATTTAGTTGAATATGAATCCTTGATTTAAGGCCTCTAGTTGGCTAGAGATAGAGAAATGAAGCTTTTATAGATATTTGGTGATAGTGAGAAAAAAAGTGTAACAAAAAGCAATTTGTTAAGGTCTTACAAACATAGTGTTTGGGACATATTAGAAGATTTCACCACTTTGAATATTCAAGTGGTACCAAGGGCACATAATGAATGTTGACTACATGGCCTTGAAGGAGTCCTATTATAACCTACTAATCAAAATAAAGAAGAAGAATAGCCAACATGTGACATTGATTGTAAGACCTTCTATCCTTGATAATGTAACTAATTGGCAAGTCTTAGATAGTAAATTTTCTAAGAGAAGATGCCAAGTTTTTAGATATGAATCAACCAAGGATACAAGACCAATATGGTGATTAGATTATTTAACTAAAAATGAAAAAGTTTCCTATGGGTCTTGTTACATTGGAAAACATCTTCAATTTAGATGACCAACTAAAAGGTGAAAAGAACATTATAGTTAATGAAAAGGATTGTGAACCTATCATCATCTCAGAAGGCAAGTCTCTCAAGATAGGCAAGGTATGTAGTATTTTAGAGAAGCATGATTTTGTTAAATTATGTCAAGAGTTTGATGATAAATTCACTTGGATTTATGATTCAAGAGGGTTTGATTCAAGTTAAACTCAACACACTATAGATTTGGACCCAAATACAAAACTTGTTAGATAAAAATAGAGACCTATCAATCCAAAGATTGAACCCTTGATAAAGAGTGAGATCTCTAAATTAATAGATGCTAATATAATATCTCCTATCAAACACTCTTCTTAGTTACCGAATCTAGTTCCTGTTAGAAATAAATGTGGTGAAATCTGGTTGTTCATTGACTTTAGATATGTGAAAAAAGCATCTTTGAAAGATCACTATCATCTTACCCCTATGGAACAAATTTTATATAAAGTATCAATATCTAAAATATTATCTCTTTTAAATGGTTATTCAAGTTATAACCAAATATTGGTACAAGAATTAGATCAATTTAAAACTAACTTCACCACCAAATGAGACATGTACACATATAAGAAGATGTCATTTGGTCTAATAAATATAGGGGTAACTTTTTAGATAGCCATGGACATTGCATTCAAATATTTGATAAATGAAATAATTCTATTATATGTAGATGATATTACTATATATTCAAAGCATGTTAATGCACACCTAAACCACTTGAGGAAAAAATTTAAATAGTGTATGGAATTTGGGGTTTCCCTTAACCCAAAGAAGTGCATGTTCATAGTACAAAAGGGGAAGCTACTAAGACACATAGTGTTAAAATAAGGTCTTGTAATAGATCCTAAATGAGTTGGATCCATATTTTCATTAACACTATTGAGTCAAAAAAAGGGTATACAAAGCTCTCTTGGGAAGATCAACCTTGTGAGAAGATTTGTACTAAATTTCAAGTTTGGGTTGACTAGGGTAGGAAGAAGGGAACTCTTTCTAGATGGACTCAAGAGGGAATAGATAACTTCAAGGCCATAAAATAATCTATTTCCTAAACTCCTACCCTAGTCAACCCAAACTATGAGAAAGACTTTATTTTCTATGCATTTGGAGGGGAAGGAAGCATCTCATCCATTCTGACTCAACATAATCAAGAAAATTTGGAACAACCCATTTATTTCTTTAGCCAATCTTTGAAAGGTTAAAAAGAGAATTATAGTTTTATGGAGAAGTAGGTATATTTGGAACTCTTTCTAGATGGACTCAAGAGGGAATAGATAACGTCAAGGCCATAAAATAGGATATTTCCCAAGCTACTACCCTAGTCAACCCAAACTATGAGAAAGACTTTATTTTCTACACATTTGGAGGGGAAGGAAGCATCTCATCCATTTTGACTCAACATAATTAAGAAAATTTGGAACAACCCATTTCTTTCTTTATCTAATCTTTGAAAGGTTACAAAGAGAATTATAGTTTTATGGAGAATTAGGTATATGTGGTGATCAAATAACTCAAGAAGTTCAAGAATATTCTCTCCAACAATAAAATACATTTGATGGTGAGTCACCAGAGCATCAAAGAATTTATGTTGAGTAGGGATATAAATTAAAAATGAGCAAGATGGATTACCAAAGTCATGGAGTATAATATGGATATAATGATCATGAAGATTGTAAGGGGAAAGGATTGTGTAAGCAATTAGATACTAACATCAAGATTGATGAACCAGTATCTGATACAGTGTATGCTCAAACTAAACCTTAGTCAAACAATCCACCTTTTTTTAATAGTTGGATTCAAGACATGACTCATTTCATATAGATTGGTGAATACCCATATGACTTTTAATATTCAAATAAAATATTTTTCCAACTCCAATAAATCCCCTATGTTCTTATTGATGGAATTTTATTATAGAAAGACATTAATGTAATATTGTTAATATGTATTGAACATTAGAAAGTTCTTAAAGTGATTGAGAAATTTCAAAATGGACCATTAGGAGGACATTTTTATGTAAGGACTATGACCATTAAGATAATGAGAGGAGGATAATATTATCCTAAATTATTCAGGGATGCTCATTAATGGGTAAGGAATTGTGAAAAGTGTGCTTACTTCACTAGTAAGCAAAGGCTAGCATCCCTTCCTCTCAGACCAATTCAAGTGGATTAGCCATTTGCTCAATGAGGATTGGATTTCATTGGCATGATTAGTATACCATTAAGCATGAGTCATAAATGGGTTCTCATAGTAATGGATTTTTTCACATGATGAATTGAATTGTTTGTTTTAAACATGCCATTGAAGCATCTATTCTAGAATTCATGGATAACATAGTTTCAAGTTTTGGTGTTTCTCACACCATCATATCAAATAATTCTAAGGATTATTTGGGTACTCAAGTGATTGAAGAGGTTTTCAATCATAATTTTTACCTAAGCACTTCTTAAATTCATTACCCCTAGGGTAATGGCTTAGTTGAGTTAACCAATAATAATTTGATTAGAATTATCAAATGAAAAATGGAGGACAACTACCGAACATGGCACACAAAGTTGAAATAAGCACTTTGGGTTGAAAAGATTACTCCAAAAAGAGCCATTGGTAATTCAAATTTTATATTTTTATATGGAAGAGAAGCACAAGTACCATTGTCAATTGAACTTCCATCTTTATATTTTAGAAACCAATTAGACTTGATTGACAATGATGAAATGATGGTGAGACTAGATGAACTCATGGAGCTTGAAGAAATTAGGCATCAATCAATGAAATTCTTGGAATAAAATTAGGCACAAACCAAAAATACTTTAGATAAAAATGCATCTTCAAGGATATTTAATAAAGGAGACATAGTTCTCAAGTGGAATATGGATAAAGTAAAACTAGTTAGGCACACTAAACTTGATGCAATATGGATTGGTACATATATCATCATGGAGGGAAAAGGAACCAATGTATTATAACTCTCCAAGATTGATGGAGTAGAATTACTAATCCAAATTAATGGGATATACATCAAATCTTGCTTTTGACGTAGGAACTCATTCTAAAAAATTTGAAATTTTGTAAATAATAGGTTAGTTGTTTGTTTTTCAATAAGTGATTTTGTATAGGTCTAACTCATTAGAATTTTTTTTTCCCTTAGGTTATGACATTTTTCCTATTTTATTTCTCTATTTTTCCTATTTTCTTTATGTCTAGGCAAGTCCTAGTTTTTCTTCCCTAAGTCAGAGTTTGTTAGAATAGAAGTTGACTCCATGACCAGTAGATAAGGCTACTAGATTGAAAAAGATTAGCAGGTAATCATCCCATAGAGGTCACCAAAAATGTTGATATTTTTGTCTCAAAAATATCATTTCATCTAATATCTTAAGGAATACCCCCTTTTTCACAAAATTAGAATAATTTCTATGTTTTGAGTCTTCAGGATAAGGTATGTAATCATGAACCATTCTAGAGATTGTCATAATTGAATACTTTTAACAGGCATGTCAAAGTTTCTCTCAGAGTACTTCATAAAAATTTATAATTTTTTCTTGTTTTATTAGATCAAATGTACTTATCACATTATATACTTTTTGGAAGTGATAATTATTGGTATAGATGCATCTAGTAGGGATGTTCTAGTAATGATTTGTTTTATAATTATACCAACTCACTAGGGTTCCAGCTCTTCTTTTTTCCATTCAAGAAAAAAATAAGAAAAGAACCAATGAGTTAAAAAAGTGAAAAATAAATTCAAAAAGCTCACATGATGAAATAAGGTCAATGTACCATGTATCATGATTAAGAGAAAATAATGAAAAGAGAAGAAAAGGATCCCAAGGTATCTTTATCAGGGCTATGGACACCTAGATAGAAGCAGAGCAATGCCTAAACTTCCCTTGTTTTTTAAGCTTTAATAGACACTAGAAAAAAACCTATAGCTTCATCATGCCTTACAATAACTCATCAAATAAAGGGATAAATAAACTACACATTTGACACACATAGATCCAAGAAATTAGAAAGCAAGTATATTGTGTGAATTAACTTAAGAGTATCTTTCATGTTTATGATTTAATTATTCTTCTATGGCACACTTCATGATTTATTTAAGGATTTATAACCAAATTTATGGGTTCTTGAATGCTCAATATCATTCCCCTTCACCACTTTTTTTATATTATGGTCTTAACTTTGAGCCTTGTTCTATATGATTATGTAAAATTATTGATTATTGGCTTTTCATGTATTGTCAAAATGGTGTTTTTTCATATATTTCTTAGGATAACTATATTAATGCACTTTAGGAGTTTATTTTAACTATATAGAGGTTTAGGACATAATCAATTTGGAGAGTTTATTTAGGCATTTTATATTGGACATTTTATCCAATGAGTTTGATATTCAGGTTTACTCTTTTTAGGTGTTGTGTCCATTTTGATGTAGGTTTTCCATGTTTGTGTCCTAATTATTTTATGAATTGTTCTCTCAAAACTTATACAAATTTAATTTGTTACATTTTTTGTTTTCAAGTTTATCTTTTTTGAGATTTTGTATTTATATTTTTTGTTCCACAAAAATTGGTTTTCAAGATTATTGCATTGGACATTTTGTCTAAAATAATTTACCTAAATCCATTCATTCTTGTTAGGTTTACTGCATCAGACATTTTATCTAAAATAATTTCCCTAAAGTCATTTGTCCTTGTCAATTTTATTTGCTTGGACATTTTGTTTGCAACATTTTTTTTTGCAAAAATTTACTTGATGAAATAGACCTACCCTTCAGCCTTTTTGAGATTGCCCTTCTCCCTATGGACTTACCCTTAAAGATTTTTTTCTTGGGACTTTACCTTATGAAGTATATTCTTTGGGAATTTTTTCCATGAAGTAGACCCTTTAGACCTTTTGTACTTACCCTTCAAGATTTTTGTCATGGGCCTTTATCCTATGAAGTAGATCCTTCAGGACTTTTGTTATGGATGAAATGCCCTATGAATTAGACCCTTTAGATTTCTTCCTAATAAAAATGACCCTTCAACCTTAACCCACCTACCCTTTGGAATTTTTTGGGACCATCCCTTTGACTAATTCCTTTAGACATTTTCTCTGAGACATCATGCCCTTTGGCCTTTTTAAACTTATTCTTCAAAACTTTTATCTTAGGAGTTTTTCCTCTGACCCTTACCCTTTAGGATAATTGTCATGGGAATTTTCACCAAGAAAATTTCCCTTGGAATTTTAAATAACCCTTTGAGACTTTTGGAAGTGAACCTCTGGGATAATTTCTTCAAAACATTTGCCCAAAAAATAGGTCTTCAGGGAAATTTTTGTAGACATTTTGTCTAAAATAACTCCCCTAATGGAACTAGTATGTGGACATTTTGATGAAACTTTTGCCTAATGAAATAAGACTCTTTGAGATAATTTCTTTAGATATTTTATCCTAAATAATTTTCTCGACGATATATATGCCCTATGAAAAAATCCTACAACAAATTCTCCTACATAAAATGGCCAAAAATAATACCCTACTACCAATGATAAGAGCCTAAAAGCCCCATAATACCACCAAGTGGTACCCTTACACTTTATTATATATATATATATATATATATATATATATACACATATATATATACATATATATATATATACATATATATATATATGCTAAGTAATTTTTCATTTATGTTTACAAGATCAAATCTAAAACTGACAGATGTCAAGATTGCATAGATTCAAAGAGTCAAGCACCAATATTTGATGATGTAGATTAACTTTCATGTCAAGGATCTAATGGTGCACAATCAAGCATAATGACAAAGGATATTTTAAAATCTCCATGAGAGTGACAAGTGGTAACATCACAGGATCCTAGATAGTAAATCAATAGTCTTTGAGCCTTCTCATAGAGTCAATAAGTCAAGATCTTAGGAATATTTTGGAAATGCCAAGTGGCATGCTCACACCCCATCATGTAAAATATCTAACAATGTGATTCCTAGGTGGACTTTTCAATGATTCAAACAATGATCACATTTCAAAAGTTATAAATAGAGTTTTCAAGGCTTGACACTAGTGAAGATAGAGTCTGAGTTAATTATTGCTCACTAGGATGGATATATTCAAATATAAATTTTTAGATGATTAGGGCCAAACATGCAATACTCCTCAGCAAAGCCAATAAAACTCACCTCTTTTAGCATGAACAAGCTATTGTTAGCCACTTCTAGTGTTGGCTTAATATCTGTAGTTCGACCATGCCATGCTATGCCAAATATCACTCCTAGCTCATGCATGTTATTTTCCATCCATTCCATAAATCCAATATGTCATAAATAGAATAACTCACCTCTTTTGCATGAATATTTCAAATTTGCATGATCTTTAATTAGGCATTCAAGTTTTGTAAACTACATCTCATCTTGGAATATTTTGTTTAAAACTGGGTACGCCCCATGGCCCAATATATATTTTTGGTAATATTTATATTTTTTGCATTTTTTAATGTATAAACTACAAGCTGTAACCTTTGGAGAGAAATAAAGTTAAAGATTTGCATTTTTTGTCTTGAGAGATCCATTTGTGTGTGCAAGTTATTTGATTATTTATGAAATCTTTATCTCTATTTTTTAGTTTCAATAAATTCATCTATGATATTTTACCCTCTTGAAAATATTGTTTTAGAATAAATATGCATTTCCCTTCTATAAAAAATAGTTAAAATACTACCTCTAATTTCTATTTGTATGAGTTTATGCTGAAACAAATTCAACATAATTTTTTCTCTATTATGTTTATCAAGCCATCATTAAAATCCACTATAAAATATTTCATGAATTACCATATTTTTAGTTTTCTAAAAATTTCAATTCTTCAACAATTTTCCCCATCAAACCCTAGTTTAGGATTCAAAATCACTAAAGAATGAGCTTTTTCATAAAACTAGTTTTTTATTAGTTTGCATCAGATTTAGTGAAAGGAAGCTGGGCTTATCTAGAGATTAACCTCAAATTGCTAAGTTCCCATGGATTTGAATGTTTTTATATTATATCATTAGGAAATTTCATTAAAATCTACATGATCAAGATAGGTCCAATTAGATGTGATAATAGGAATCAAGAAAGATGTAGCAAAGTTTGTGTCACATTGTCTAGAATGTTAGTGAGTAAAAGCTAAACATGTGCACCTAGATGGATTACTATATCCACATGATATACTAGATTGGAAGTGGCATGTGATTAGTATGGAATTTTTCCAAGGTTTATTGATGTCACAGAGTAGTCATGATATGATCTTGGTAGTTGTTAATAAACTAACCAAGGTGGCTCATTTCATTCTAGGAAATTTCATAGATGATGCACCTACCCTTATGAAGAGGTTCATAAAGGAAGTGTATAGGTTGAATGTATTCCCAAATAAGATCATTTTAGATCATTATATAAAGATGACTTCTAGGTTTTGGGTCTCTAAACTTAGCTTTGGGTACATAACTAAATTTCAACACTGCATATCACCTAGAGATTGATGGTCAGATTGAGGGAGTAAATCAAATGCTAGAGGATCTTCTACATATTTATTGCATGGATTATAAATACAAATGTTAATATTATCTTCTATTTATTGATTTTGTATATAAAAACTCATACCAATCAACATTAAAAATGGCACCATTTGAGGCATTATACAGAAGGATGTACAAGACATCAATCATTTAGGATAGGTTAGAGGACAAGGTAGTCTTTAGGCATGAGATGTTTTATGAGATGGAAGATCATGTTAAGATAATTAGGTAGAGATTAGCCAAGGCCAATGATAGATAAAATATTTATGCTATTTTGAAGTGGATAGATAGGCATTTTTTTGTTGGTGACAAGTGTTTTTATGGGTTAAGCCACAAAATAGCTTGATTAAATTTAAGAAGTCAATAAAACTATCACTTAGATATGTGGGACCTTTTAGAGTGTTATAAGTGGTCAATCTTGTATCATATAGGCTTGATTTGCCACTAGGTCTAGCTCAATTACATATCATTTTCCATGTATTATATCTTAAAAAGTATATAGCTGATCCTTCACATATTTTGGATTGGAATGCTTTGTAGGTTTTGGATCCTAGGGTGGTCATGTTAGAAATAATTAGATTAATTGAAACTCACAAACTTCATTTACATAATATGCAGGTATCATAGTGTAAGGTCTTCTGGGACCAATACTCTGAGGATAGTTTTACTTGGGAATATTATGAGGAGTTCTTCAAGCTATTTCTACATTTATTCACATGGTTGATACTTGATACTATGTTGTTATTTTTGTTAAACTCTTATGATATTCAGAACTATTATTTGAATAAGTGTCATTGGGATGATGACCAGTTTTAGGGGGAAGGATGTTACATCCTAATTTAACCCTATGATTTATAACCTTTGAATCCATGGATTAAAATGGTTATTAGCTAATTTTTATTACTTTGATTTGAGATTTATGACATGTATTGTTATGGATAGTGATATTGTTGATTAGTATACATGATGTGATAGTTTTATTTATTATTTTGTACATTGTGGATGTATACTTGTTAGTTTTGAATCATCTATTTATATATAAATCATGACTTAGACTAACTACCTTCTTGTTGCAAGGTAGATGCAAGATTGGTCCTACCCTCAGAGTATGATGAGGGAGAGCATCATCGGCAAAGATGGTGTAGATGGGATGATTGGGGGATGAAAAAATGGACTGATAGTAACCCAAACTCACACACCACCATCAATTGACTTGGTAACTTATTATGTTGATTTAGTTTGTCAGTATTATTCTTGTGAATGCTTGACTAGTTTGCATTGATAATGTTTTATTTGTGCATTAAAAAGGAATGATTTCATTATTTTATATTATTAGAATATATTCTACTTATTTGATGTGATCATTATTTTTATAGATTTTATTCTTGGTGTTCAAGTAAAACATGTTATTTAATGTATCTTTAGAAATGTAATCAAAGATAGTAATCAATGTTATGGTTGACTCATCAAATAAATTAATGAAAATATCATAGACTCTTTGAGTATAGACTTGACACTTATTTTTTATTAGTGTTTGACATATTACTTATGCTAAATACCTATGTGAATATCCTAATTAAACACTATGATGAACCTATTCACTAAATGACTTATCTAGTGCTAAGCAAAGTTGAATTTATTATGTGGCATGATTAATTAATTGCATGTAATCCTTCAAATGTTTTATTTTCTGAAAGGAATAATTTGTAAGATTTGAATAAAATGTTAAGTTTTACTTGTTATGACTTGTGTAATCATTAAGTATGAAGTTTGAGCTAAATTAGGGATTACATGGATAAGATATCTGACAATGGAACTCAACTTAAAACTAGGTTATACTTAAGTTCTACCATTAGTGTCATGCAAGAATTTAAATGGTGAATGGAAGGGAAAAGGGGTTTTAAGAAGGAAGTGAAAGAAGATTTGAGATATAAGAAGGAGAGTAGGAGATTTGGGGGAATAAAGAGGATATCGAGCTAAGGAGAAGGATATTTTTCAACATAGATAAAAATATTCCAAGTTGGTACTACATTGAAATTGCTTGTGTAATGTGACCACCAAATGGAATATGTTTGTGGGTTTTCATGTTTCAATTTTGTATAGAAAAAAACTTGTAGAGTTCGAATGGAGGACCCTATGGATGGTTGGATCATCCACACACCCCTGTATTTGACCCCAAAAAAATGAGAAAAAATATGCTCTATAGTTGTAGTGGGAGATTTATTTATTATTTTAAATTGGGTATTGAATAGGTTATTTTCTGAGTGATAGATTTTATAGAAAAGATGGATCTAGGTTTTATTTTGTAATTTCTATATAAAAAAATAAAATGGATTTAGGTGGAGGATTTTGCATATACATACATACATATATACATACACACACATACACACACACACACACACACACACACACACACACACACACACACACACACACACACACACACACACACACACACACACACACACACACACACACACACACACACACACACACACACACACACACACACACACACACACACACACACACACACACACACACACACACACACACACACACACACACACACATACACACATATATATATAAACATAAGAATATACATACATACATACATATTTATTTATTTTTTTATTTGCATAACATTCAATGTTTATGCAAACAGAAAAATAACATAAACAGAAAAATAAATGTATATGTGTGTGTGTAGACACACACACATTTATAGAGAGATAAATGTTTCATTACAAAATGAATATAGGTATCTTTATATATTTAGAAAAAAAAAGAACTAAACTTATAGATTCATGAATGAACAAAAACATGTATATATGGTTTGAACCATTATTTGGTAATATTAGTATAATGTGAGGACTTCTTTTTTAGATTTTAGCATACATATAATAATCTTGTAGCTAGAGATGATGTTATAATAATTTATTTTACATTTTTTATAAATAAAATGTCTCAATGGGAAATTTTATCATTTTATATGTCTGTGCATAAATGATATTAACAATAAACATTGTTACTATGAGTTGTAGACAACTAGTTG